>VRMD01000028.1:0-59637 GCA_009872375.1 Sminthurides bifidus
AGTCTTGAATCATGTCATTAAGGTGGCCGTCCTCCGAACCTGCCGCAGTCATCGGCACTTGAGGAATATCATAACTTGAAAACTGGTAGTGTGAGATTGTATTGATGAGAGTGCAAGTTTTTTTTACTTTAACATGCAAGTGATGCCGGCGAGATGATAAAGTCTTTTCGTGTCTCCCATCTCCATTCCTGTACAAGGCTGGGAAAGCTACCGGAAGAAGCTGGATGGTAATAAGGCTGAAATGGAGGAAAAGGAATGAAAAATATTGTCCCGTAAATTTATGTTGCGGAACAGATCCAGCGGAATGTATAATTCTCGCACGATTTTAGTGCTCATGTAGTCGTTTTCAGTTCGTGATGTACAACGGGAAAACAAATTGTTGCTGTTAGAAGAGGATTGAGCGGAAGAATGCAAGTCTTTCGCAGGATAAATAATGTATATGAATACAGTGGAACTGTGAAAGAATGCGGTGGAAGAGTGACTCTGTTCTCGGAACAGAATGAATGGTGAAGCGAAAGGGAAGAATTGCCTCGTATAAGCTTTGAAGACGACAAAGTTTTGTAGCCTCCTCGTTTCGTTCCCAGAACCCCGTACAGTTTTACAACTTGGTACAGTCTTGCCGCTGGACTGACAGGGAGAGTCTGATTTTTACGGGAGTTTTGTTTGTGATTTTTAGATATTTCCTCGCAATTCTCGCAAGTGTGCCCAAGGAACGGAGGTTTTATCGGCTAAAAGTGGAGCAGCCTTACACGGAGCATACGCCGGAATGTCTATCTTGCGATGAAATTGAAAATAATTTTCCAGCTCCCACATCCCACAAGAGTCATGAATACAAGGGAAACGGCACAGCTTTTGCCGGGAAAACTAACCGGAGGAGAGGATCCACGTCCGTGTACAGCTTTGGCGGCACTCCCGGCGCAAAGAGTGAAAGTTCCAAGGAGAGCGAACGCCTGGGCCAGGAAAACTCAAGCGAGGGAGAGAATTCGACCAAGGAGAATTCTCCCTCCAAAGGATTCTTGACAGACAACAGACTGGATACGAGCGAACCATCTATTGGAAACAGTTTGTTTGGTGGCAATAGATCATGTTCCTATGTGACCAACGTTAAGTTTAGTTCGGCCAAGTCCTACTTTACGTTAGAGTGCGGCGGACCAGATATCCCCTTTGTGGTCCTCTGCTCGGCTGAGCCACAGGCAACTCAGCTTTTACGCGTAAGTGAAAGCTCGCTTCCGCATTTACCTTGTGACATTGCTTCCATGCTCTCTGCTGTGAAATGCAATTGTCCCGAGTGAATTAGCTAAACGACTGGGCTTTAAGCTCTATTCGCGGAGGAGCAAAACAGGTGGAGGGAAACTTGCTACTGCATGTTACTGCTGCCGCCGTCATGTTTGCCCATATGTGCGCTAGCAGTTTATCTTTCTAAATGCCATGCATCTCCTCTAGGGTACGTGATCATTTCGCAACGTCGACCAACATAAACATTGCTCATTTGCATCCACAAACGATGATAAATACATTCCGCCTCTCTTCCGCAATCACCGACTTTCGATACGCAACCATTACTCTCGCGGCCCAGCCTCTCTGCGTATGAATGTTCCTGACACGTACTACGCTAAGATCTTTCCAACTAGAAGTAATAGCAATTTCCCAGGCTGAAAACTAGGGGTAGGGGGGTTTTCCCAACCATAGTATGGTGCTTGCGGACAAAACGTCCTATTCTCACTTGTAAACTGACGTAGTCAGCCCTGATGTAATATCCCATTGCGATTCGGGCTAAAAGCGGGCCAAAACTATCAACCTAATCTCAGGCCTCACAAAGCAAATAAATCAATTTCAAAGGCTTAAACAGTCTGTCGAGAAGGTCCAGGATGAAAAGAATTTTCTAGTGTCAAGCCTGCTTTTAAATTTGGTAGATCCTCCATCATCACGTAATGTGTGCTACAGGAGCACAAAACACGTAATCCTACATTGGCGTAGGGGAAGAGAAAATGAGCGGAAATGTGGCGCTTTAGTGAAAAGTGCTCAAAGCTCTTTCACGAAGTAAGCAAGAGAAACTTGCAAAGAACAGTAAATGGTCCGTAAGTTGCAAAATGCTACTGTAGTAAGTGTTTCAAATTGGAAAACCTTGTTTTACCAAACATTCAGCCGGCATGAGACCATTACCTTCAACGCATGTATGTTCATGCAGTTCTTCTTCTCAGACGCAGCCACTGCAAGCAGAATCAGCAAATGGGCTGTTGCAGAGAGGGCAGAGAGCTAAAAGTTGCCGCATTACAAGCTATCCAACTTGGTCGTAACATTATTGTAAAAAGGAAAGTTTAACGCGTTATGCAAAGTTACAACGCCAAGAGATTCCTACATTAGTACTTTGACGGTTGTCTAATAGCGTAGTTACATGGAGCCTCTACTCAAGTAACGGCAGAGCATTTCGCGTTCTGACTCAATGCACACAGTGAAACATCATCCATCTTTTTTCACACAAGTACAAACGTTGAAATGAATGGAGAATCATGGAAACGCATCGGCGGCGCCCATATATGTATGAACATAAAAACGATAGTTAAAAAAGATAGCGTATCACTGGATCTATGGCGTCATGTGTTTAAGTTAAGTTTTCCCCCCGTATTTGCAGTTAATGGAATATTGTAATTGCAGGTGCTGCAAAACAATGATGCACTACGGAACCTTAGCGATGGAATGGCATTTCCGCAAGTGGAGATATTCGACGTTGCCTTGAATTCTGGCCATACTGTTCAAGTAGAAGCTGCTCCTGCCTCCTGGCCTTAGAAAGGAAGACCATATCAAATATCCTCTTGTACTCAACGTGTAAGTCATTAGTGGAGTTAGTTCCTCCCTGTTTTCGAAAAAGAGGCAATTAGACCAATATGAGCTTCTTGCCTTAGGCAAAAAAGCCTCTCTTGCTCTTGTATGAAGTTCGGATGACGAAAATTTGTAGCCGATACAAAAGCATGAGATGAAAAAAGTTGTCGTATCGCTGTAATTTTAACATGACTGAACGAAGGGCAGGGGTCTATGGGACGAAAATGGAGAAAATACAAACCCATTTATGAAGTTGGGTGGTATTCTATGGGTGCATGTTATGAGAGAAAGTTCTGACAGTGCTTATTACTGGCGTATGTGTGGGGATTCAATTACAAGAGTTTGTAGAGGAACAGCCTCTGTTTATTCTTGTTAACAATCAAGGTAATCAATGACTGTTTCTCCTAGGTACGGAGGGCCAGGAACACAGCTAGCAACGGACCGCTGGGGAGTTGATTTTGCTACTTTCCTAGCTAGCCAAAAGGATTACATCGTCCTGCAAGTGGATAGCAGGGGTAGTGGAGGGAAAGGATGGGACTTCCGGCACAAAGTTTTTTATAAAGTTGGAGTCTTGGAAGCGGAAGATCAAATTGAGATAGTCAAGTAAGAAACTTTAACAAATTAGTTTCTGTTCATGTGTGCCTTGCATACTTGCTTGTTGACAACGTCGAGTAATTTTGTACCATGGTAGAAAAATGCTCCGCACATGTACATACTAGCAGAAAAATATTAGCTGCCAGCCAAAACATACACTGCACTGTGCTGCTGATGACTCAGTTCAGTTACTCACTTTTGCTTTCATCTGAGTTGAAACAAGTTGAAAGTAGAGGGAATTCAATTGGTTGTGCTGGTGTGGCGGTACTGGCGAAATCCATTTAAGGATGCGGTGAAAGTTTCCATTGCGCTGAAAACGTTGCCAAAGTGCACTTTTACTTCCGCGCTTGATTCCAAAAAAGTTGTGTTTCCTCCTCTGTTAAAGTGTTGGGCTGTCAGCCTGAAAGTAATTCCTTGCCTGCCTTCGCAGGCTGGGTCTACACTTTGATTTGCTCATTGCCCAATAGTCCTTGACTTTGAGAAATATCGAGCCAAAAGTGCAAATCCTCAAGCAATGTCATGTGACTAGCAAAGAAACGATCGAGTGCCAGCCAAGTATATCTGCAAACAAGTTTCAGCGAAGACCCTCGATAATAGTTATAACTTGTACAAATGCACGTTCTCAGTTGGCTGGCAGGCATGATGATTCTGTATCGCGTTAACTTTGAACCCGTTGCGCATAGCGCTTACTGATGCACGCGTAGGGAGGAGGAGTAGATGAAAGGCAGAAGGAGTATTTGGTTGCAGCCGTATCATGAACTGAAGCATGACTCGGCATAAGTTTACTGAGGCCTGAGAGCAAATGGAGATTTGTCGAAATCAAAGGAAAGATAGGTTGTTTCGGAAACGTTCATTTTGGACCACAGATCCATTTCCATTTTTTACATCCGATAGCAGCCCTTCCGCTATGTATTTGAGTCTTCTACAGGCTTAGACATTGACAAATATGAGAGCGACCGTATTACAATGTTATCACCATTTCAAGACATATACGAATCAAGGGCTAGTGCTCAGCGTCCAGTGAGCAGCAGTGCTGGAGAAGTTTGACGCGGAAAAATGTCGTTTGAATGCGGTCGGAATTCGTGAAAGTAGTGGTAGCAAAAGAGCATGCATGGGAGACGAGGAAAACTCAAGTTGAAATAAATGAACAGGGACTTGAAGAACGCGTTACATTTTGTGGATGGCCGGAAAATTGGCGTTTGGGGCTGGAGCTATGGCGGATATTTAACTTCCATGATCATGGCAAACAAGGAATCAACGGACCTGTTCCATTGCGGTGCTAGCGTCGCTCCTGTTACAAATTGGAAACTTTACGGTAACGACCTCAGAATCTACTCAGCATTTTGGTCTGTGAGGAAATCCGTGAACCAAGTCAAGCACCAGCAGATTTTTCCTTGTCGTAGATTCTGCGTACACCGAGAGATACATGGGCAAACCCAACGTGACGGAGAATTACCGAGGATATGTGGAAAGCGACGTAACCCAAAATGTGGAGAATTTCGAAAATAAAATGTTCTATTTATTGCATGGAACTGCTGATGACAACGTCCACATACAACACAGCATGTTGCTGGCAAAAGCTCTTATTGACAAGAAGATTATGTTTCGTCAACAGGTTTGAGACTTTTCCCTTCGGCTTATCTAAAAACTGTGTGTAATCATTAAAATGGATTCGCTGAACAGTAGGGATCAATAGCTGTCTTTTCAATCAAGCAAAATGTTTACCCAAAGCAAAAGCTCTAATGCAAACTTATCTACTGGCGCTTAGCAGCTTGGCCCTTTCATCTAACCTGTAACAGAGCTGAGGAATTTGTTTGTTCATACTAATAACAGGATTGGCAACCTTAAGGAGCTTGAGCACCTGTTTGATATGAATTTCCAGTGCAAACACCCTCCCCCACATTCATTAAATTAGACTTGCTCAAAGACGTCTTTGCTCTTTGACCTCATGCAACTGCTTATTCATCCGCCATATCTTAATTTATTTGAAATGCAAAATGTCTTTACGGAAATTTCAGCGAAGGAGCAGAAATCCTAAGGGACCAAGTAATATCAAAGTGCGGAGGAAAGCAGTCCTAGTTCAACCATGAAAATGTTATCTTTTATGACTCTCTCGAACAGACGGGATTCTTTGCAGACGAAGTAGCAATTAAGTTATGCCCAATATGCCTGCCTTATTTATGAAGTCTGTATCGTTTACTTTGATGGACCCCATGTCTAGGATTTTGTTGGTTCTAGTCAAAAGACATTCGTACAATGCGATGGTTCACGAAGTTTTAATTTTTACAGATCTATCCGGATGAGCCACACAGCTTGAAAGGAGTCCAATATCACGTTCATAAATCCTTGGAAGAATTCTTTGAAGATTGCTTCAAAAGACAAGCTGAGATCGAGAAGCAAGAAGAGCTGGAGAACAAATACAAAATGTCTGAGGGTGAAAGTGAGTGAATGAGCCTGTGAAAGTAGTTGAATATCCCAATCCGGAGCGATTCGTGTGCTCTCCTCGGGAATTAGCCAATGACAAATATTTGAAGTTATGAGGATTCAAGTGCAATGAAGATTTGTGGGATTCCACCCCTGGCAAATGACCAATTTAATTGAAATACCTATGCAAAATACATTTACGACCCAAATATAGCACAAAGTGATAACTCTTCAAGTGAGGATACAAAGCAGTAACTTACATTTAAGTTTGAATGCAGGCTCGCATCCAATTAAAAGTAATTTGTTTAAGAAAAGTGTACACGCTGGGGCGTGCCGGAGGTGCATAGATAAATTAATTGAGGCCTATCTGCCTGTACATCCGCCTCTACCTTTACCTGGTGTTAATCTCCCGAATTAAATCATATTCTTCAAGTCTATTCTTCCATACATAGTGCTTTAGATAGGTGGAGTGGATAACGGATTAAGAATCAACGCAACAAACCAATCCTTAAGCTCATATTAGAAAACGTCTAATTACTACCTGTAAGTAGCCTCGTGGTAGGGAATTACCTACTAATCTAATCATCTACCCCAATAATGCCTGTTGTTCAAAACAGTAATACTCATGTTTTCAACTCCTTCCATTATGAGAAACATGATAAGATTTGGCTGGAGGGAAATTTAGGTTTGCGTGAATATTTATAAGCGCCATCCCTAACTGCGACTACGATTACCGTTTATGCTCCAATAATTAAAGTCGAAGAGAATTAAAGAGTAATGTCACTTAGCCTTTGAGTATTTCCTAGTTAAAATAGATAAAATTTTAAGGAATAAATTAGCTTAAATAGGAAATTAATATATTTGTTGCGATAGTTACCACCATTTGCCATAAAACAAGCGTGAATTCTACATATAAACGACCAGAAAATATGTAATACGTAATAGGTGCACTTGTAGAGTTTTAGCGCCCGGGGCTCCCCTCGAATCCGTGATCACCTTTTATCAGCCTCAATTGCAAAAATTCAAATAACCTGGAGAGGATGCTTTACCCAGGTTGTGCAATAGTGCCCTCCCGAAAACAAGCGTGAATTCTACATATAAACGACCAGAAAATATGTAATACGTAATAGGTGCACTTGTAGAGTTTTAGCGCCAGGGGCTACCCTCGAATCCGTGATCACCTTTTATCAGCCTCAATTGCAAAAATTCAAATAACCTGGAGAGGATGCTTTACCCAGGTTGTGCAATAGTGCCCTCCCGGTTCTAGATTAACAAGATAGACTTGATGAGCTGAATGACCAATTCTTTTAGCCAAATGACTGTGACTACGAACTTGGATGTGGAAAGAGTATTTGTGGCGCCATCTACTTGTTGATAGTTGATAATTCTAAAAACGGAAGTGAAAGTTAGTAAAACGTCGGTGTTGTGATGTGCTGTGTTCTTGTTGTGCTAATCGTCTTCGTCCTGTTGTCGGAAAATGGCAGAAAGTTTCATCATCATTTGTTCATTAGTTTTACACAAACATCTTGAAGAGGATCCCCGTGTGGTGGCCAAATTGTTAACCTCCTACTGATAAAATGTTAGCGAGTCTCAGCTTTGTTGAGCTTTGTTGATGAGAAAGTGATTACAAGCTGCGTAAACCCAACTGCTAGCCCTTGTAATTGTATTGATACACAACACAATGTTACCGTTACCAGGAGGTAAGTTGTGATGACACATAATATTTCTTACCTGTAACGTAACTAACTTACCCGAGAATAAAACCTGTCTTCTTAACCTCTATAGCTTTTTCCCTTGCGGTACTTACGTTTGATGACGTTTGCTTTCTCTCTTTCTCAGTAGACAGTTTAGAATTTCACTGTAATGTGACACTCGTCAGTTTAACAACTTTTAGTATCAAGCTGAGTAACTGACTTGCTCAAAACTGCAATCCTGCTATGTGAAAAATTGCAGCATATCCGTGCAGAATGCATTTGATGCGTGTTTTGTAGATTTGAGCCTCGACAAAGATTTGATATTTGAGCCTTGTTTGGATTGGTACATAATTTTGTTTATTTTCTTCAACGTTAGTGTATGCTTCAACAATATCCTTCCATAAACATTCATAAGTACTTGGCTTTCCCGTTTCAGCACCCCAGTCATCTAACGTCATATAGGATATCATTTTGGATTCAATCAAAACACAACGGTTACGCCCTTATCTCTATATGTGGTACAGCACGTGAAACTTAGCTCTATCACTATAGGTAGCACCTACGCATGGAAAATGTGTTTCTAAAATACCGTTCAGATTACGATTAGAAACACCAACATCTCATCTTGAGCTTAGAGACGACGCGTATGAAGTAAAACACAGTCGCAAGCACTCCAGAAATTTCTCGATTGAAAACCAAAGTCTTTAGAACAGAACCTAGGTTTGTGAAACAATGGCAAGCATTGTATACAAAGTCAGAAACATGTAGTCATGACATGCAAGCTTCTCATTGACGAATGTACAATAGATAACAATTAGATACTTAAGTTTTACATGACGGTGGATGATGGAACACACAGAAGAATACAAAACCAGACGCACACAAAGAATCTCATTCCTACAAAAAATTTCAATCCCGCTCGTCCCAATCAAATGTCTGTAACTTGAGGAAGGAACTTGACAAGTGTCGGTCTACACGGATTATGGCTTTACAATTGCTAACAGAATCACAAAATATCCCTTTCAGCCATACTTTACGGAAATACTGTAACGGTGATGGGAGCCATTTATCGACTAGAGGAACCCATGATAGAGTACAAAAACGTCATTGGAAAGAAAGTCTGAACATAAAAAATGAATGGGTCAGCAAAAAAGGTAGCACAGCGGATAGTCTTTCAATGCATTGGTAGTAACGGAAGGGCTTTACCACTACTGATATACAGACGAAGAAATATTTTGTAAAGTAAGCTCTGAAGTAACGATTTGGTAGTCATACAAAACTAATCACAGTGTCTTATTTTTACCCCGGAAAAATCAATTGTTTGGAAGGCCCGAATGCCAGCTTAAGTTATCCGACCATGGTTGAAGTACTTGTTCCATTACCGACATACTCGATTCAGTGAATGAGTAACGTAAGGATAAGTAAAACTGGACTAATTCTCGGATAAGTTTTGCGCTGCCACAAAATCGCGTTGAGTGACCTATGCCAATTTGATACCGAGGAAATTTGCCTTCTCCCAATCTTCGAAATCTGTCGGGTCGAAGGAAGAATCTATGAACGCCTCCATGGTGCGGTAGTAATGCTCCAAGACAACCTTCGAGGTCGTGGTCTTCGTCAGGGTAAATCTGAAAGGATGACGAATCACATTTGATTGCAGCGAACCTACAGACAGAGCATGTTGCTATGAAGAAAAATAATGACCAGTAGGCTAACCTGTTCTTTGAATGTGATTCCTTTGGAAATGAGCTGTTTGGAAAAATGGAGGGTGTGCTGTACATGCACATTCTTGTCTGCGGTGCCATGTATCAAAAGTAGTTTCTTGTCTCATCAAATTCTCATAAACGTCCTTTCGCGTCAACCCAGCGTTCTCGTAACCTCTGTAGTTGTCCGTCAAATTTGGCATCCCCATGTACTTTTCTGTGTAATGCAGAGTCTGAAACAGAATTGATGAAAATGAGTCATCGTATTTACAAACTGGCCTTTGTCAGTGTTCTAGTTAGTCGGTTCACACAAAACTTTGGAATTCACTTACTGTGAAACTCCCACTTTGTAATAGGTGTGACGGCGATGGCACATCGGAACAAGTTGTATTTATCCTGCGCTAAAACAAGTATTGCAGTGTAGCCGCCATATCCTTTCCCCCAAATGGCCATGTTTTCGTGGTCAATGTACTTGTAGTCGATATTATCCTTCAGAGATCTGTAACAGTCATCGGAAAAATTATTAACCAGTTCGCTTATTTCTATTATCGTCTGACACGAAGGTAGATGAACGACTGATCCGCATAAACGAAAGGGGAGCTAAAGGTTGTGAAAGCATGGAGAAAGTAGAGCAGGAGCATATGATACTTACTGAATGGCTTCTATTTGGTCGCTGACTTCAAGTGAGCCCAGTTTCTTGTAGATGGAGTGCCGGATGTTTTCGCCTTGGAAACCAGTACCCCTGCCATCTATTTGAGCTACGATGAAATTCTTCTCGCTGGTCAAGTATGATATCCAGGAGAAGTCCCATTTGTCAGACACAAGTTGCGTGCCTGGGCCTCCGTGACTAAAGAAGGTTGTGCAAACACGTTTTAGAACATTCATGGGGTCACGCAAAGGACTAGACATGGCTACGGAATGAACGAATTCACAACTTACACTTGCAAAAGGAGCGGGAACTTAAATTCTTCATCTTCACGTAGTCCCGGCGGTAGGAATAACCGAACTGGTGCGTGATATCCTCCACTTACTTCCACGCTGAATTCTCGAATTTGAGGCATGCCTATCCCCGCCACTGTCTCATTCAACAGCGTATTATTGTTCAATATGTAGAGGAGACGACCTGTAGGAGCACGATGGAGGGTGACTGTGGGAACGTTTGGTCCCCAACACTGGAGTACGAAGTGCTTAGAATTCGGACTAAACAGGACATCGTTATAGGAGCAAGGAGGAACTCTGGTCAGGGTGGACGTTCCATTGACAGCTTCCTCAGCCACCATGCTGTACACCGAGTCCGGTTCAGTACTTGACGCGGTTGGAGTGTTGGAAAAGTTGAGCACTGCAGCATCGTATTCTTCATCTGCTCTCGATCCGTTCGATTGGTCTTGGGCAGTGTCAACCTTAGCGCAGGTCACACATTCTGGTGGCAGAAGCACAGTCGAATTCGTCGACTTTTCCGTAACTCTGTACAAGTGGCGCTGACTCGGTTTGTCTTTTGGCGATGCGATGAAGTATCTGGATAAAAATAGACAGTTTCATTAAATCTGGTCTGTTGTCGCCGTAATCAGTGGCGAAGAGAGAAGTTGATTTCGCCGAGCAAACTTTCCAATTAGTGACTTGTATACAAACACAATTGTCCTCATCATTAGTGGGGAATGCCAGCTCCCGCAACCGATAAAGGAACAAAACCAGTACTGGCACAGGAGTGGGGGGAGGGGGTAGGCCGAGAGGAGCAAACTGAAAGAAGGCGGATGGTGAAAGTAGAAATGGTACGAGGTAGCGAGGTGGAGAGAAAACAAAGCGGTGAAAGTGATAGACGTGAAGAACGGAAACGTGATAAGGGAAGACGTAGAGAAGGGCTTGATTTGGAAGATTGATTAGGTTTACGAGAAGCAAGTCTGCGATAATCCCGTTGTAATTGAAGAGAGGTTGGAGCGCTGGGAAGGAACTACAAGGACATGGTCACTGCATGAGCGACGCTCAGGGGCTGCTCAGGTGGTGAAAGAATGGTTGCCAGGGTGAAAAATGATTGAAATGGGCAGGGAATCAGTTATCACAAAAAAAAGCTCCTCGACAGCTTCATCTGTGAGATAGACATTATTCGGAGCTTGACGTTATTCGCAAGCCTAATATGCTCAACGACGAGCCGACGAACCGACAATCTGTGACGGAATACGAGGAACGATGTTGTGTCGTACCGAGGGTATGTTAAGAAGGAGTTTGCTTTTATTTTGGACGTGAAGGGAGGCGGAATAGCGGATAAAGGAGAATTTAGAAATATCCTGCGAAAAACGAGCACTTGACTCGAGGTTTTACTTGAAGAAAGCTCCTTGGAGACGAGGAAGTTTTGGTTTTGACAGCTTTATATATACTAGTGACAAGCTGGTGCTGGGAAATATGAGGATTCTTTGTTCTCTCCGACTTACATGAACTGGCGCAGTTGGTCCCATGCTACGATTTTAGTAACTTCATAAGGTCCGTGGGTAATGGGTATTTCCTTTCTGGATTTTATGTCTAACCAAATCACATGCTGATACAAGCCCGCTTCGCCATCGCGCCACGGAGCTCTCAGGAGACAAGTGGAATAGTCGCGCGAGAAAATTGGCAAATCCATGTAACTCAGCCATCCATTCTCCTGATTTTTGACGGTGTAAATCTGAGAAATGACAACACGTTGCGGTTACACGTACTCCTTTTGTTTCAAAAGTTGTTTTTGTTTTCTGCCAAGAGAACGCACGAAACTCACCTCTTCACACTGCCACGCTCGCTGCTCCGAACAAACGGATACAACAGACAAGGTATGGCGTCTATTCATTGTGATAAAAACTACCGAAGTGTCAGACACCCAACCAGCTGCTGTGAGATAGTAGTCACTGAAAATAGAGAATGAAAGCCTGCATTATGAAACATGTTCGAGTCCCAGATGAAGAAAAACCCCACTATTAAACCATTAAGTTAATCAGCTTTATTTGGCAAATCCTATGGCAAGCCTTCGACTTGGGAATCACGTAACGTGATTAGTTATCGATTTTAACAACTTCTCAGCTCGCAAGTCCTTCAAAGGTACAGATGTGAGGTGGAAAGACTCTTCTTGGAAGCCAAACTCTTTCATTACCTTAAAGATATCTGGAACGGAGGAGAGAGAACGGTCGGAGTGAAAACTTTCCCTTTGCTCACGTGTACAACTTGAAGCAATACACTCGGGTTGGTGGTTCCCGTCTGTAAATTCAGATTACTGTGTTAATAGTGGCGAATGTCTCTGGGGCTCAAGTTCCTGCTTGGTTTGTGGTAATGGATTGGCAGAATCCTAAAACAGGGATCAGGGGGACAATAGTGCGACAAGCTAGAAACATAGTGATTGCAGCTTCTTACTTTCGGGTAGCGGAGTTTACGAAGCTTGGGATACGGCACGCTTTCCCCGTACCAGGGGTAAATGGTCTCACCGACGCTTGAGTCGTTGAAAGTGGCGAAGAGAACTTTTTGTCCATCCTTAGAAGGCCATAATGCGGATTTAGATTTGAGTACCTCCTCTGAAAGTTATTTATCACATCATTTACATTCAATCATTCCCAGACCGCCCTACATCCATTAGCCAAAGTAGAACAAAGGTCTGGAGGAAGAAAAGGACGCGTGAACACATTCTCGCTGAATCAAGAGAGGCAAACTAGGCGTCTTATTGAAGCCATCCCAGAGTTTGGGGATGAAAGAAATGTTGAAAAAAAAGATAAGGTGGAGCAAATTTACAAAACCAACAGAGGGGCATCATTTCAGAAAAGATTTCGAGGAGAGGATGACGGGAGGCGAGGCGCCGGGAAAAAATTCCAGGCGTGAAAACTGTGGCTGGTAGGCCAACTTGCATAGATGAAATAGGAACCTGCGGCTTGGAGAAAAGGAAGAAAGTGAATTCTGAAGCTGAATGCAGCGTGTCAAGGAGGAGATAAGGGAAAAAATATCGAGCCGAACGTAGAGTTCAAAGAAGTTTTCAGTCAGGAGGGAAAATTTATTTTACTTTCTACAACCAAATGCTAAATGGGAAGTGAGAAGGGGAAAGAATAATGCATGCATTTAATGGAAGATGATTGCGAGCAAGTTGAACTGACTGCTACGCCCTGTAAGAAAACGATAGAGACAAATGGGAGGCTGAAATTATTTGACAACCTTCGTAAATCCAGTCTGGAATTCCATTGAAGATGAGTCCCGGCTGTCCGGTGCTGGTAACTCGTACCGTTCTACTGATTCTTGGATTTGCCTTGTAGTAAATGTCATTCTGGTAGACAAAAAATAAGGAATTCCCTTTTTCACACCAAGTGGCGTACTGAAGTCCGGGTTGCTCCGAATCCCGATTTATGTCGTCTAAGGGTCCTAGTGGAGTTAGGAATCTGTCAGAGAAACAAATCAAAAAACTCATTACACCATCTACTCAGTTTGTACAAACCTCGTTCTGATTGATAGGAGGCAGACAGGACAGAAATTGTGCATCTCATGCATATTATGCAGAGAGGAAGGAAGGGATTCATCGCTGGCAAGTCAGGGCTGCACATGAGCAAGGCCGACCTGAGGGAATTTGGGGGGTGGGGGGGGGGGAAAGAAAGAGAAAGTTGAAAAGAAATACCGCTTACTCGTTCTCAATATCATAAATTGTGTATTTGGCAAGGTAGGAGTACTTCCACACAGGACGTTGGTCGTGAACAAACAGTATAAACTTTCGATCCGCGGAAACTGAATATACGTGAGAATTTAGCTGCCTCTGGAATAAAGAAAGAGTTCATCAGTCAGTCAATGTGGACGAGTGTACAACTTGCTGTTGAATCGTTAACCTTTCACAGCATCAGCTGCTGTGAGCAAATCAGCATGAGAGCCGCAGTCCACCCGTCCATTCCTCACTACAGGAGCAAGGTTAGAGACAACTGATTCGCTCCCTTTCCCCGTGAAATAAACCCCCGGCTATTTTTCATGCAACAGGCGAGATAACAATTTCAGGCATTGGGTTTACACACGCATCTGAATAAATTCACCTAAGGACATTAAATATTACTTGCAAAACGAGGATGTCTCTCTCTCTCTCCTGTCTGAATCATGAACGCCTACTCCTTCTCCCTCCCTTTCCAACTTCTTCACGAAAGTTAGCTGCTTGTCAAACGGAAGATACCCGTTCCGGCTGTCACTTTGCATCAGAGGCGTCATTTATTTCTAAGTGTTCAAAATTTAAATAATGATGGCATCAGACGAGAGCGTAACCGTTAGTACGGATCTGTTTATGCAAAGGAGCCGTTATTCTGTAACCGAGCTCAACTGGAGAGTGCTTAGCTGAGAATTTCAATGCTTCCTTCGTACACGTTCGCAGATTCACAGAATAATTCAGCACAAACTGGGCATATTTTGTGGACTACATGACAAATCATACGTAATCAGTCAGTAATACAAGACTGTGTACTGTAGATGCTTACGCCGTACGTGAGGACCAGAATTCTGCAGCTGTTCAACAACGTTTCTGCTGTCATTATACTTTGAGCGGAGTCGTCTCACTTTCACAGAAATAATATCGTGTTACGACAGGCTTTGGAATTTTTCCCCGTCCCGCTAGTCCAATCACGACAAGGGACGGAGCCAAGAGAGACCGCAGGGTTCCGCAAGATACTTTCCAAGTGATGAAATCCCAAATTTGTTTCGACTTACACATAATAAATCATTCTTCGACCTTCGCGTCATCAGCATAAATGGTGTCATGCATAGTTTCGGCAGAGGGAAACAGGCGTACTTTTCTGTGTACAACAAAATTATTTTACAGAGGAATCTCCTCCGCGACGTACTAGTGTGAGCATACAGCATACCCGCTGGTCTCACCCGCCTTTCCACAGAATGTTTGCCCACTCTTTCTTCTTGCTCTTTTACCGATTCGGAGCGTTGAGAACGAGGTAAAAGCACGAGTACCACGTTCAGTGAGTTTATGTGAAAAAGCTGTAAATCTCTTTCCCTACTTTCCTGTATCTATTTGTGCCTTCTAAATTCTTTTGCGAGTCTGCATTTTAGTGTACGTACAGCTGTTGCGACCTGAAAATTCCTTGTTGCTACACGACACTAAAGTCGTGGAATTCACGTAACTAGCTGAAGCGACTGTGAAACTATTTACGGGTAGGCGTAGTATTTGTACATGATGAAGCATACTTGGGCGTCAGTTTAGGTGGGATGCAGAGAGAACTGCGTCAAAAGCTCTAAATTACATTATCAACGTTTGAAAACAACTTACAAAAGTAGTGTTCGCTACGAACGATCGCGTATTTAGAGTATCCACATTAAGAATAGAAAGCCCGCCGAGGTAGTCTCTGAAGAGAAGTTCATTATCTGGAAACACAAGGACAGTCATTTAGTAGTTGGAGAAAACATTTTACATCAGGGAAGTTTGCCACTTTCTCATTGATTAATGTGCAACTTGAACGAGTACTACATCCGCAGTACTCCTCCATTCAACATGCCAATGATGTACTGTGTCGATCATCGTAATGCCTATATGTGGAAGTGAAAGTTGTGATGAATTACGATGGCCAAAATTGAGCACAAAGGCTCGCCCAACTTGGATTAGAACAAGTGCGAGGATTAAACGGAATGGACTGCCGGGCCCTTTTAGCTCAAGTGTATACATAATTTGAGAATAAAGTTTCAGAAACTTGCTTCCAAGTTAGTCACAGGGCTGACGGGTTAACTAATAAGGGAACTATGATGAAAGGAAGGAGGGGGAGCAGGAGGGAGAATTGGAGAAAACATTTAATTTGATTATTTCCCGATTGTTCGCAATCTGAAGAGTGAAAATACAGCCTTGTTCAACGATGGGAGAAATCTTGGAAGAAATTAATATCTGACGGAACTCCCATTGGAAAATAATTGCATCAACTTTCAAAGAAGCATTTCAACTTTCATCCGCCCAAGTCCCCATCAGTACAGTACTGAGATTAAAAGAAGGAGATGCCAAATAAACCCATTTCAGTCCAGCAAGAGAAAGTATATAGGCAGAGGAGAAGCTCACGGTCATCATTACTGAAGGAGCGTTTTTGTAAGAACCGCTCCAAAGTTAAGTGCTGGCAAGAGGGAAGTAGAAAAAATGCGAGTTTTCTCTCCCTTTGTAATTTTTCAATGGCTTTCAATCTTGTGAGGAGGCATGCACGCATGTGTCATGGTCAAAAAGTATAGATCTGATGCTGGATCCCAAAATCCTACCGCTGACTTTTACAAGACCTCTTGAGCAAACATGGGAAAGAAGAGAGATTGTGGCTTCCTGTGCTAGAATCAGGTGGCTGTCAATGCATACTTGATGCATAAGGGCTCGCTACAGAGAAAGCGATACAGCGCGTTTTCATGCGTCTGAACATGTCACTACCCATTACGCACGGAATCGTCCCTGTGATGTATGGCCAGCACTGCCGTCATGGCTGTGAATCATCGTACATGGCCGAAAGCTGAGCAAACATGATGATTTTCCCAATGAGAAAAATCCATCAAGCTACATGTGACCACAGAGCTGAGGAGCAGTAACTTTTCGCTTGTCCACAATTTGCCCGCTGCTCCAGCAGCCCAACCCTCCAAGCTTTCATTCACAGTGGCCACATTAAAGCAGATTTGGTTAGGACAATGAATGGATTTTTCCAGAACCAGGTGGAAGTATGAGGCTAAAGTATGCTAGTCCTCCTCTAGTTCTATACAATGCCTAAAGTACCTCAACTACAGTTCCATTGATATAGACGGACTGAAAGAGAAAGAAGTGGATTTTTTTTGCACGCTGTGAACAAAGTCTACTTATTCTGAGGATGGCCATTGGTTCAGATTATGGTCCGTGGCAAGGAAAATAAAACAATTTTCATATGGCCGTATGGAAAGAAATATCCAGTCGACATGACATTTGTGTACTTTGGATGTGGTCGGCAAATACAAGTACGTTGGTAAATATAGACGTGGTAATATTTCTTAATAAATACCGAACCCGTAGAGACTGGTAACTCAATTTCTCGGTATTGTTTGAGATCTTTAAGTGATATAGATTAGTTGTAGAATGAGGACGTTGTGAAACTATCAATGAGTAAAAATTGAGCGTAATAAAACGACCTAAACTCTTAGACCATGAGAAATCAAGTTAAGAAATGAGATACATGCTGAATAGAGCTTGTAGCAACACGGATTGCTTTCACCTCACGTACTCAATTGAAAAGTGAGTATTTCTCGCGGGATGCGTTTCTTTGTTTCTGAGTACCAGAGAACTGTGAGCTTTTGCCAGGAGAGGGGAAGTCTACAGATGATACAAAATCAAATAAAAGAGGAGATTGATTGAAAAGTTACCTGATATCCAAGATCCATTAAAAGGTTGAGTCACAAATTGTTTCGTTACTATATCAGCGAGAGTTATTTTCCGTCCTTTGACCCTTGGGCCATTGTCTGGAGGTCGGAGAAGATATATGGAAAACAAAATTAATCCGCAAACGGCACAAATCACTAGGAGGGCAATAAGGATGCCTTTCCAGTTCCTCTGGCTTGGAGTCGCAGCCACCAACTCCTGCAAAACATAAAACAAGATTACATGAGTATGCAATTTGGAAGACAGCAACCGCAAGATTGTAACAAAGGCATGCTGTGATGAAACCCCCGTTCGTGTCACTTTTCCAGTTCATTCTTTTGACGGCTGGGTGACTTGCGGACTTTGCTGAAAAGATGATGAACCCCGTGGATTGTGAGCACCCTTACACTTTATTTTTGCATGGTAGCAAAACAAGGTATATTGTCTGCATGTGACACATGTCTTGAATGATCTACGACGCAAGAGCAGTTTCACATTTGCTGCAGATGAAAGTAAGAGTCACTATACATTCGTTCTGACAATGTAGTCCAGATACAGCCATTAAGCTGAGACGTCAGGGAGGTGAAGGAAAATTGAATACGAAATGAAAGCAACTTTATTTCCAACCAGAGCGGGGGCATTCATCAGCACAGCTGTGCATGTACTGGAAGCGCGATCAGTAAATATTGGTGCGGGGGAGCTTTGCAAAACTCTTTGCAAAATCCACTTAGCGTTAAGCTGGAAAGGAATCAAAGGGATGCTGACAGAAAATTGTCTTAGTTTACTCACTGCCTACATCAAGTTCCTATTGAAAACAACTTGCGCGTCTCTAATGTTCGTGCGATGTTTACATTGGCTGTCAAGGTGCCATGTTTGTTTTCCTTTTCTCTAACAACATCCTCAGTCTTATCTTAGAGAGAATGCACCACTTTACACGTAGTCTCTGCCAGGTGCTTCAGACCTCGAGAGCCACAGAACGTTTAGCTCCGGAACACGGTATGCAATTTGCTAAAAATTTCATGATGTAAACGAGTAATGGGGAGGGGGGTCGTGAAAATTTTATCGGAGATTATCGCAAGACGTGGCGCTGAACTCCTTTGTCTTGCTGGCGAATTGCTTTGGCAGTAACACGAGCTCTTTACAAAATGTTGAAGAAATTCTAGCAACAGAGCCTCCTGGTAGCAGCTACGGCTAGACATAAAGACGTTTCTGAGTCGAATACCAGAGGGTTAAAACCAGTACCTTTTCGTCTGTTTCTTTTGCCTTTCGGGTTTAGAATCATGTGCTAGTTACGCCATTCTGGTTACCTGCCAGCATATGTGGACCAGGCAAGATGTACACCAAGTTCAAGAACTCATAATGCTTGTTGGAGTTGAAAACATTTGCATGAAACTGGAAGACTTCTGTTTTGTGACTACAATAATGCTTAAATTTTGCAGACAAAAGCCAAGTACTGTGTGCACAACAAAATTTCCACCTTTCTCATCATTAAGCCACACAAAATTTATCCGCAGGCATCAAGTTAAAAGTTTTGCAACTATATTGTGAATTCTGAAACCTCCAAATTTATTTTTATGATCCCAGAGGATTACGGTATTAAAGTTTAATATTCGATTCTCCAGTGACACGTCTAAAGCATTCACACCCAGATATATAAAACGTTGAAAATGGAAACAAATGAATTGTTTCCATTATTCCGTTCCGTGTGACGCTGAAAGCTCCAATGAGAATTAATTGGATGTGGGCAGGAGTGAAAGTGTGAAAGTGACTTTCACCTGGAAATCCTGACTTTTTGTCACCAGAATTGCCTCAATTAGGCTGCTCCACAGTTTAATCTGATGTGTGACTTTGTTTGACCTGGAAGCTTTCTGGCACATGAATGGCTGAAAGGATGGACGGGTCTGAATACAATTCACACAACAGACAGACATTCGCAGGCAAGAGAGCATGATGAGGTAATACACTGTAGGATTCACTTGTAGATACAAACTGCCATCACCTTGGAAAGGACCGTTCTCATTGGAAATGAATTTAGCTTACATTGTCTGAAATCAGGAGGAATATTAGGGCTCGAATGTGTAAGGCTAGCAACGGAGAAGATGCGAAAGCATCTAAAAGCAGAACATGAGTGCGCAACGGAGATACTCTAACTGCGGGCTAGCCTTAGCAAAATACACCGTAGAAAATAAATAACAGGATCGTAGGAGCGAATGGCAGTGTGAGACCGAACTAATGAGTGACCGAAGACTCAAAATAAAATGCATCGACAAAAACGAAGCAGAAGCAGGTTTAATTTCTGTAGCAACAGAAATTTATTTAAGCAAAACGTAGCTCCAAGTTTGGGTAACCTGGTAAAGTGGTAACAACCACACGGAGAAACATGACAACTGTCATACCCAAAGACAACGCGAGAAAAGCATACTGAACATTGATTTCGCTCCTGCTTTTATAGGCTGCGAGCGACATGACAAATACATTGGCTTAGATGAGATGAGCAATAACTTAAAGCTAAAAGGAGTTTGCTCTGAAGGAGCTGGAGAAGTGAATACGCGAAAACAATAGGTTTGGTGACTGAAGCTAGAGATTTTACATGGCATTAAGCTAATATTATAATTGCATGTAAATTACGGTTAGGGCTAAAAGCAACTACTATTGCAACATGAATGAAAAAGCTTCGTGATGTCCAAATGGGACATCACAAAATGCATATTAGCGAAGGCACAAATTAAAGCTCGTGTAGGATCAAAGTTGCATGAAATCACGTGTCAGTCTGTCGCTTTGAATGCTCTCACGCTCTTCAGCCTGACGTAAATTAATTCTGGAATGTGAGCCAAGTGAAGGATGAAATATAGAAGGTACAGATGGATGGATCTAAATTTAATTCTATCTCAGTGCTTGCACTCATTCTGGCTCATTACTATAGAGATCTACAAAACCGGAAACTATTCCTCTTACTAATTCTCACAGCTGCTGCTGCTACGAAGGACTGAGTGCGGGCTAGAGTCGGGATAAGTCTTGGTAGTGTTGCCTGTGGAAAACCATCTCCATCTCTCTACCGACGTCCGTTCGTCCGTTTTATGAACATCCGTTCCAGGTACCATGGATTCAGGCACGGTAGGAATACACTGATGTAACCTCGGAAACTTTCATGTGCCATGCATAGATTTCTACCTGACAGCAGAGAAGTGGCTGCAAGAGTGAATTGAAGTAGATAAAAGAGCAAAATCCAAGGCTTCAGCTCTCTCATTTAAGAGAAAGTGTATAGTGCAAGCCATATTTGCTTATGGCTGAAGATAATTTCTGATTCCTTGGAATCAGTGCTATTTTTATGGTCCCAACATCCTGATTCTACAAATGGATCAGAGCTCAGCAGTCGGGACTGGAAGGTCTTGCCAGTGTACCAGACAGTAGTTTCTACTTTCTCTTGTATGGATTGAACTAGTTTTGATCAAAACTCTGCATGTACTTGATCCGAGCTCGGAGGTAGGAGGAAGACTTAGAGGGAAGAAATCACTCTGTGAATTGAATATATTGCTTCACTGGAACTCGAATTCTACCTGCTGAAGCAAGAAAGGAATTGTGAAGACGAGTACTGGTTGGGAAGCTGGAATGAAATTTAAAATATTAGATTAAAGAAAGTTCCTAGTTGCCGTAGAAGTGCAAGAATCGGTCGTCATGGCAGTGCGCACTTTATTCCGTGTGAGAACTGCGGACAAATTGAATTCTATTTGCTTAAGTAACGCAATCAAAGAGAAACCGCACACGAAAATCTACTCAGGCAGGCTGGATGTGACAAAAGCAAGTGGCAATATAGGCAGAGAGGAAAAGTTTTGCGCTTCAGTGCATGACTTTGGCTCGCACATGTCCTCAAGCGCCAGAATGCTTCACATCAGCACAAAGAGAAAGACAACTCTTCACGAGCTTGCAATGGCCGATCCCTTTGAGTGTACGTGATTATTCGTCATGAATATATCAAATTGACATTGTCGTAGCACCTTCCTAGGCTCTGACGTTGTTGCTCAGGAACGTGTTTTGCTGACTTTGGCCCACAAGGAAAAGCTTAAAACACAGCTTCCTTTGAGCCCGAGGAGATTAAAAGTGGGAATGGGAGCTAACTCATGTGGTTTTATACAGACAGGACGAGACAACTGACAAGGGTATACTCTTTTGTTTAATTACCTTTGTGAAGTCCTTCGCAGTAGCCAAAGAGTATTGTCTTGATCTGATATGGTTTTTTCCACTCTTACTTGACATGATGGATGAGTGGTTGTTAAGCTTAACAGGCTTTGGTGCTGTTGTCAGGGTCCTGCAGCTCAAGTCCAGTTACAGTATACGTGATACTATCACAAGGGAAAGGAAGGAGAACAGCTCGTCGCTCTGAACACTGCATGATTTACGACCATGACTTAAGCACCAACATGTTAGCCAACATGGATTGCGCTGTTGCTGCGCAACGTCTCAACTGGCAGCCTAGCTAAATAAAGCGATTGTTTACACATGTAGTCACAAATTGCACTCTTCGGATGCGAAAGTCACTCGGCGACGAGGTTGCTCCCCGATAAAGAAATGGGACCCAATCCAACAGGTGTAGCAGTGTCTAGGGTGAAACTCCTTGAAGGAACTTTGATGAAGGGGTGACAGCGGAAAAAGCAAATTTGGAATAATGATAGAGTAAGAGCACTAGGGCACACATTGCGTGATAGAGATGCAATAAAAGTAATGACTTTTGACTCAAAGAAGACGAGTGAGATTCACGGAGAGAGAGCACTAGAGAGAATCCAAGATAAAATCACCAGAATTACAGGTAGGAACGCAGCACAGGAGAAAGCACGAGTGTAGCTGCCAGCCTTCCATTCCGTCCAACCTATCTGTTTCTGTTGGTAGAGGACTATCTTGGACGGCGTGTTGCTACTGCAAGCAATGAATTTGTGACCACTTGTGCAACTACTAGCCATCATGCTAAGCGCGAAGCTGGATTTGAAACATCTCCAAGCCACACGCACGTTAAATGTTCCAGAAGCTAGCACGTTCTCCTCCCGGGGATCGGGTTGGGGAAAGTGTGCGTTCCCTTTCCTCATTCCTGCCCCTCTATACTTAGATGTTTTCCTTCGGAGGATGATGCAAAATTCGCTCTTCAAAACTCTCCCTCCCTCCATCCCCAGCTACCTTCCCTTGCTCATGCACGAGAGCTAGGACAGGACTCGCTTTCTCCTCCACTCCGTGTTGCAGCTTACAGCCTTTGGTGTCTGGCCGCCCTGACTCAGAGATTTCACAGAGTCAGCCTCAGCTGCAAGCAGGAATGACGAAATAGGAGCGGATGTAGTAGTAAATGTGTCTGTCTGTCTATGTATCATCTGTTGGTTTATTTTACGAGATGGGCTTTCAGGAAAAGCATCTTTTATTCATCTCGCACGTACCAATTTTTAACCTCCGCACAGGTACTCATCCAATTTATGGCGCAGTTAAGCTACCGTCTTGTGTTTTTTCTCCAGAAGAGCGAAATGCTAATTTTTTACTACCTGATGAGACTAAATTATTCTGCACAAAGAGCAAGGAGGAAAACAAACCCCACGACATTACTTGATTGACAAAGGCCCTCGTCCCTGGCTCAGATACAACAACACCGGTTCATTGTCTATGACAAAATCAAATTACTTACTCGTGCTGAGCGACAGCCCTAGTCTTGCTTTCACTCTGTTCGCTCCACGTAGCTGGCCGCAAATATTTTCCGAACGTGATCTATTTGTACAGCATAGTGAGATGCATTCACCGCACTTTCAGCTCCAGCTTAAAGACGGCGTTAATGAGTTTTCATGCCGGGAAATTACTCGATGCCCCAATTCCCCTTCGTTCCTTTAATCTCTCCTTCTTGTATTACGCCTACACCCCGTTTCAACTTTTAATCTCCCTCGCACTCTACATAGCCTCTAGTTTTTAATGCCTGTGCGAACGGCTTACTTTTTCAGCCATCACAAATCAATCGGCTCTCAATTGAGTTTGCTCCCCTGCTTGCTCGAACCGCTCATTAAGAAACCCAGAGCAGTGACTGAAATGACAGAAATAGGCTCGTGCTCTTGAAGGAAGGGCATTGCTGTGCCTACGAAACGCAATTCTCAGAGCACTAAACCTTTCAACATTTTCTGTAAACACTCACAAATCTTGCAAAATGACCATGAAACCGAGGTAGACTCGTAGACAATAAAAATTAGCCGAGGATCTATTAGCAAAACGGTAGTAATTTGCTCTACGTGCAACAAACCCATTAGGGCTAGGAGTGCTGAGGGAAAAGCTCAGGCAGGAGCAGCGGTAGTGTACACAGAGCTACTTGTGAGAAAAGTGGTTTTCTGCACAAACGAAATAAGAGATAACATCTTATCAACAACTTTGCTTCGCTCTCCCCACCTCACCTGACACTTGCACTTGTCTTTACAATTTCCTCTCCTCATAAGCGTAAAAGGAAAGTAATTTGAATGTAAATATTGCCAAGCCACTTTTTACCCAACCTGTTTGCTTTTTCACGTGCTTTTTGTGAAAGAAAAAACGCCAACCTGTCAAGACTCTGGCTGTTTGCCAGCAGCCAGTACTTTTGCTAATGTGCCTAGAATGGGAAGAGTCGGTGTCGTCAGTTTGGAGAATGCCTCCGCACCGAGCTAATAAACCGTTCAGTTCGTCCATTCATTTAGGTGCTTAATGGTGTGAAAGTTGAAAGTCAACGACGGTTAGTTGATTGCGAGTTATACGAGCTTTGAATGCGTGGAGCCATGTGAAAGGAACACGGTCGTATGCAAGGATTAAATCCCACCAAGGGTTGTAACGATAGATGGAATAAATGTCGACACACTCTTTGTGTGACACTGTCTAAATTTTTAAAAAGGTCGTCTTCAACACAATATCCCTAGAGGAGGCAAAAGTTAGCGGATTCCGGAACGAGTATTGCCACACGAAGCGAGAGAAAAGTAAATCTCCCAGTCAGTACTGTTAGGTTCATGGCCGAAATCCAGTCGAGTTTACTCATGTAACAAAGTTGAGAGAAAAATTCAAGAGGGAAGAAACAAGTGGTAAAAGTTTATCGCGTGTCACTTTCTCAAGTGTGAAAAAGGAAACGCCAAGCCATCTGACAGCAATAACTTGCGAGCTTCTCACGTTTTCCTCCTGGAAACGGTGTCAGAATCGTTTCCACTTACGGAAATACCTCGAGAATAAACGTTTTGTTTTCAAAAATCCTAAGAGACATAACAGTAACGCATACGCAGGAACGCAATCCACAGCCCTCCCTCAACGAATCAGGTGGCACGTATCTCAAAGATTAATAATACCGTGGTGACAGTGGAAATTAATCTAGTTTATCCTTCACCAAGCTTAATCGCAGACTTGACTGCTTCTGCAGTGATAAATTCCACTGCATGGAGTGATTATCTCGCATCACTTTTCATCTTACGTTAGCACCTCCGAGTTTCAAAACCTGACTGAAGCTGCAGACACATCCAGCTGTGACCAGAATACAACAGATGAGCCATTGAACTGAAAAGCA
Organism: Sminthurides bifidus; assembly: GCA_009872375.1. Lineage (NCBI taxonomy): Eukaryota > Metazoa > Arthropoda > Collembola > Symphypleona > Sminthurididae > Sminthurides > Sminthurides bifidus. The sequence continues at coordinate 25,084 of VRMD01000028.1, forward strand.
TGACATGTGAAATGATTGGAAGCTTCTATCTAGCTTCTGGTTCCCGATCCACACCCCGATTCGGCTTTTCCGGCAAATAATGGCAGTATGCGCGGAACTTGCTTACAGCTTTCTTTGTCTCTTAGACTATCAGTTTAAAGTCAAATACGCTTGAATTCATGTATCTTTTCCCTTGAGCAAGCCATACGTTTCCTTATTCCCTTGCCTAAACAAACAGCGCTGAAGAGTGAAAGATTCGGAAGCCATCTGTTATTCCACTCCTATCGTTTCTGCCGAAATTGTTGCCGTGGTCGGCAAATTTCAAGAGGAAAATGGGCAAGACTAGGATGCCATCTGTTGCCTGCGAAAAACTCTTGGCTTGCAAGGAAGACATGCACAGGCAGATGAAGGGTACTATGCCGGTTCCACTTCAACTTTTGGAACTGGCACGGAACCTATGAGAGGTTAAGGCTGAAGGGAAGAGGCACGGGAAAGATTCGTTTGAATTCCTTCTCAAGCTCATGGAATGCGAAATTGAGAGCTCGTCCAACCCGATAAAAATTGGCGAGAGACAAAAGAGAACATGCAGAACAAGATAGACAAGCGTTTATGTGGACTCGAACGACGTCGTAATCGTATCAATACACCATCTGGAGCAACCTCTTGCATTATGAGTGAACGCGACTATTGTGCCATACAATTGCCACTTGATGACTTAAGAATTGATCAAGTGCCAACTTTTGGAAATGAATTGCACGAGGAGAATACTTGTGATTCATATTGGCATGGAAGTTGTGGAATGCACGGCCGCCTTTGGTAACGAAGGGTGAAGCTCGATATTAATTATAATTTGCACTATTCTAGTGTCGGAAGTACAGCAGGAGAGGTTCTAGAAACCAAGATCACAAATCTCCAAGGCTGTATGCATAGCTTATTAACACAGCATTATTTTAAATCGATCACTCAAAGCCTACTTGGAAAAACTTCCCCTCTTATTTATAATTAATGCACTCGAAAAGGATAAATCACTTTTTCATAAAACCCAGCATCTTTGCCATGAAGCTCTGAAAATTATATACTCGTAACGTCAGCCGCGAAAACTAATGAACTGACGACCATGAAGGAACGGCAATATTATCGATAAATACTTACAAGAATATTTTGCTGCCAACTAACGAAGTTTTGAAAAGGTTCATTTGTTGTAAGCTCGTCATTGCTTACTAAAAATTGTATGGGCATGCAACAGAATATTGGACTGATTCTCATCTGTAGATGTTGATATAAAGTTAATCAACAGCGAGCCCATGTTTCCGGGTTTGGACAATTCTGGGTTTTCAAGTAATAGAATAGATAAAAGGTAAGAAGAGAGTCCAGCAAGGAGGTTGGGTCTGGCCAAAAAGAAAACGGCAGTACTTATTCAAATGTTACGAGCAATAACAGCTGCTGAGATTGAAAGGAGCTGTTAAGAGAATAGCAACAAGGTAGAATTGAAATGCGGCGATGAGGGTTTGTATGAATAATTAGACAGAGAGAAATCGTCGGCGCGGGAGAGAAAGAGGATTGTCCGGAAAGTGGGAGCATTTATAGTAATGTATGCAGCAGAAGTGTGTTTGAAATCTCTCTTACCTCGTCTGGCGATTCGAACTCAGTCATGATTATGGCTGTTAATTTGTTTGTAACGTGACACTGATTTCTAATCGATGTGAAAACCAATAAGTGACCAGAGAGTCAGTCAACATGTTTTGAAACATGGGAATGCCGTTAATTAAACGGATGGGAGAACAAACACTGGAATTGTAGACTGAGATGGAATGTCAGTTATGGAAGTTTACAGACATCGGACTGAGTAAACAGTTAAAAATACACAAGTTTTGCGAGCCCAGTGTGAGAAGAAGGATTGGAGAGAGGTTGTCAAAGGGAGAAAAGGAGTGGTTGTTTGTTTGACTCCGAAGGACTGGAGATTCGAGCTCTGACTGTGAAAAAAGGAACAAGCTTGGCTTTATCGTAAGGAGCTGAAATCAGAGAGAAAAGTAGACACGGCGGTTCATGTAGATTGAGGTGTAATTTAGCTCCGTGTAAAAAGGAGGATGAAAAAGGAGAGAAAATGGAAGACTAGTTGATGAGTTGGAAAGAAAAACAGAAAGGAAATGAAGCACTTTTTTGTTTATTGACCCACTGTGGCAAGTGCTGTTCGGGACTGGATCGTGGTTTGATCAGCGGAGAGCGCTCGGTGAAATAAGCAGATAGGAGAGGATCGAAGATGGATGCGAAAAATTGGAAGACCGGAGATTTCCAACTAGCAAATCCCGCAGATGTTTCAGCTTAGTTGGAAAGCAATCTTGCCAGGGGAACCACTAAAGAAAGGTTTAATTTCATGTCAGGAGAAACTATACTGAAGCACACGCACGATGAGGATCTTCGTCGTCTAAGACCACCCAGCCTCCTTCCTGACTGATACCTAGTTATGTTTAACTTAGCTTTCTGCCTACTTGCGAATCTTGCTCCGCTCCTTCTGCTATAGAAAGTCAAGGAAGCGAAAATCCAGCGCTATCAAAACTGTATACCGTTTTATTATTACACCAGTTCGTTTTAAATCTCTCTCTCTCTCTCTCCCTCGCTTCATCGCCGTGGAGGACCGCGAGATGAGAGACGAAGAACAGCATCAGCACTAGTGCACGTTCTCCCAAAACTTGGCCTAGCTTGGCGCACATACAACATCCATGCACATGTTCTCTCTCGTCCGGATCCTTCCCAAGAATTCGAATACGGAGCTAGCTGAGAGAGCATCCGGAATCCTGGCCAGCCTTACATTTCCCCGCCCTCATTGCTGATAGCTATAGCTCACACGTTTCAGCACGGTTGCAACAACACCTCCAGCTACTCTCACGTATAAAAAAGAAGAGAGAAAATCTATAAAATTTCAACCCAAGCCAAAACCAGCTATCCTGGAACCTGCCCGGAAGCTCTCAGCTAGTCTGAGAAGTTCTCCAGCCCTTGAACGTGGGCACGTTAGTGATGAATCTTTACCGAAGGGCAGATGAGCCTCCAGTACTCACAGAATTACGAGCAACTCACGTCTGTCGAAGGGCTGCAGTAACTTAAGTCACCGTAACAACCTAGACACAAATTACATAAACAAGGATTGGAGCTGAAAAGATCTTGCTTCGAAATGTAGCTCGTAAATTCTTTAAGGTAAACAGAGGAAAAGCTGTTTCCCACCAATGAGAAATCTGTGCAAAACGAATCTGTTGTTTAGTTCAGGTAAAAGCCCTCCAATGCTGGCCTATTTTACCATAAATCTTGTCGTTTAGCAAGAGCTGCTACCTTAGCGAGTTGGAATAAGCAAACAAACAAAAATAGTTCATTGGAACCGTACCGATATAACTCGATACAACCAGTTTGCGCTTTTTGGCTAAGTGAGCTAGGCTATTTAAAGGTTATAGGCCATTTCTTACATGTGTTACCCACCGAAATTGAACATATGATTGTAGCAAAGGTATACTCAACCTGGTATCTAAGCACAGAGAAAGCGGGCTTTCTCCACTGGGCAAGCAACTTCTCCCGTGAGGTAGAACTGTCTAAAATCAAAACATTCGCTCCTTCCCCGTGCATTCTTCCGAATGACGATCAATAAAGGAGCGAAAAGACCCGGGAAAACTTCGCATGCTGACCGCGGTGAGATCGCTACAACGCCTTAACCGCGTCAGCCGTGTTACTTGCGCCACCTAGTGGAAGAGCGTGGAAACGCACAACTTTCTCCAAAAGTTCCACAGCATACCAGTAGAGCATATAACTGGGAACGTATTGGCATCCACAGTGCTGTAGACTCACCTCTTGCTTTCCCCGTGACAATCACTGTTCACAATGTGGAATGTGGCTTTCTTTTACTCTATCTATTTTCGGATCTTGTTGGTAAAGATATCACAGGGTTGCTGGAAACTCTTGCTTCTCAATTATTGCTTGTCTTTGATGATACGCAAGTAATGCTACAGGACGTGAGAGCGCACAAGGAGTCAGAATATTTTTTTTAGGATGAAAGATACTAAAAAATCAATTTTCTGCAGACTGAGACGGGGTTGACTCCCAATTCGAATTGATGAAATATGCTTGAATTTCTCTACGTGACTTTGTCAAAGGTCCTGAAATTTAGCATACGAGGCGATGAGCGAGAATGTAAATTGTAAATTTTGTAAATCGTACCGTTGCAGTGAAACACGGTACGGGATTTTGAACGCGAAGGAATTTTTAAGTTAGTAACTGTATCCTGGAGTGTGTCAATGAAGGAATCTGTGGGTAAAAGGATGCAAAAGCAAGAGTATTTTGTAGTCATCTGCTATGGATGACAGGCCGATTTTCGCAGGTTTAAATCTATACAGTTGAGCGAGAACATATTTGATGAATCAAAGTCCTGTACAGAAAAACCGTGAGTCAGAAATGAGAGGGTTTAGTTCCTACTGTGTCCAGTACCGGTAGATAGAGAAAGTAGATTAAAAAATGTTGCTAGTAGTGCTGATTATTTGAAAGAGATTTACAGCTCATCGCCATCGCCCGTCGGAACTATAGCGCAAGATTTACGGATTGCGAGTTCACTGATTCAGAATAGTCGGGAAGGAATTTAGGTACGATATGGAAGACGAAAAATAGGTTATATACCGCAGTTTAGAAAAAGGGCCAGTGTACGAAAGATAATTTGAAAAAGTTCTGAATGCTCACTGAGCTGCATATAGCTTAACGACGTGCTCGTCGTCTCGTCAATCATGGACTTGGCGCCAGAGTAGGTGAAACGTTTCTTGGAGTCCTTTAGCTTGTAAACCCGAAGGCCAGAATCCCTTCCTATGGGGTATTATGGAGTAGCATAAGAATTTGTCGGACTCAAAGTGATTCGGATGGCTAACTTTCTTCTCCAGGACTAAGTGAGATGAAACTGTGCATTTCCGCTCTCTCGGCAAACAGTAGGGAGAAGACGTGGAAAAGACACGATTACATTAAAATTACTTCCCAGAGGGATGCAATCTTTTGAACGAGAGAACTAGTTTCGGATAATATCTATTTTGGCATCGAACCACTTGAAATCTTGGCTGGAGTCCTTGCGTAAGTCGTCCTGCTACGGTACGAAACGGGATGGAGGTAAATACACAAAATGACAGTTCGCTGGTTCACAAAGGAGCGATTTACCTACGGCTCACTTCTGCTCCTGCCGATAAATCAAGAAGCTGTGCAAGGTCTCGTCTTACGAAAAGATGGTTGCGGACCACCGTTGGAAATCCCCTCACGTCGTATGCTGTACGAGGCATGGGACAGTAAGATTTAAAAATTACACAAGGAGGTTGCCAGCACGAAATTGAGCAGGAGGTTTGTCAAGGGGTACCCGGGCAAGCTTTAGATTCTGGCTGATAGAGAAAGTACGACAACTTACGTAAAACTGCGAATGTATATGAGCGGAGAGCAAGTCCCAAACCAAGAGCAAGGGATAGGGGACGCTAGATGCAGTAAATCGAACTAACCGTTTGCAACCGCAAAATCTGGCCCTTAAGCCATTTCAGGCGGATGCAAAGCCAAAGGATTACGGTTGAGTCAAACATTCCCACTACAGTGGGAAAACATTTCCTATGTAGTAAATTCAGCCACTTTTCATGCCACGGTTTCTGCACTGACGCACATTCCATTTTCACTGCTTTCTCCCGTGCCAGCCCTGGCCCCTGGACAAGTGCTACGGAAGATCATCACTCATTGCCTGGGATGATGTATGGTAATTCAGCGAGATATCGCTTTAGAAACATTAAGTCAAAGCGTATCAGAAACGGCTAAACGCCAGTTCATGAGCACCAGCAATTAATTTTGTGCATGACTTCTCAAATAAATTGGAAGCTCCTGCATTTCTTAACCAAGGTCTGAATGCCGACGTTGTATTTTATCGCCACAAATGAGCTCAACCTCAAATGCAAGCTTTGAGATTGCTATCGGCATCATCAGCGCTGGGCTTTTCACGAGTAGGAGGTAGACTTTCCACCGTGGAGGTAATTACCGAGGGTGGCAAATTAATCAACGGATCATTATTACTAGTTCACTCGAATTAATGCTACCTTTCCGGTTGTATGCCAAGTACAATAAGGCTGTGAGCATAGGGCACTATCGTAGAACCGATCCCTCCTCAAAAACTGAGGGGAACTATACCAGCTGAGAAGGAAAATTGTCCATACGCCCGATTTTCTAGGTATGCCAGCCTGGTAACTGATTTCTTTTACTGCGGGTGATACGCGTGCATATAGAGTAATCCTGAAATTCAAGTTTTGCAGTTTCGCTCGTAGAAGTATTCGTCTCTTTGTTAATTTCCATTTGTCTCCATTTCGTTCTGTGCAAGTACAAGAGATGAAAATCGCTTAAAGCTTTAATCATTAACGAACAAAAGATGTGTGAACTTCCTAGGCTGAACATAGCTTCTTATAGACATGCATGTACTCCATTTTTACAGGACTCCACTCAATATCTCTTTGAGATCTTGCTCTTGAACAAGATCAAAGGCTTGAAAGAGTTGCTGGAACGGGAAATTTTCTGTGAGTTCCTAACGCCTTTATTGACATGGAAACATCCTTTTGTCGCTTTTATGAAACGAACAAATATAATTTATTTACGTTTTTACCCTGCCCAAAATGTATGCAACCAGCATGGTCTTACTTCTTAAGGGAAGCCAGCAGCAACGGATCATAAACAAAGGTGAAGTTACGCAAGCGAAATCCTCTAGCTTTACCGTTACTCTATACCGAGATGACGATGCTGCAATGGGTGTAAGAACTTATTAGTCAGACTTCCACAAACGGTGTAATATTATTGTACTATACTATCCCTAGTGTCCGCATTATTACTGCTCTACTTCCTGCGGTAAAATATAGACGGAAATCCTATCCGGGATTAAGGCCAAGGGTTTCGAGAAAATACTATGATATAAAATCCAAGGAAGGAAGGAAGCTGCGAAATTATTTCCGAGAAATTTTGTGGTGCATAATCAATAAATATCTAACCAAAGTTTCCATTGCCGCGGCAAAAACCACGGCACGAAGAAAACTTTCAGTATGCACTCAAAGAGTACATGTGACACTCTGTCGAGCTGTATAGAATTAGATGCTGCAGCTTTTTAAATAAGTTTTTCATCTATATAAAGTGTTCTCCGCCAACTTGAGACACAAAAGTAATTGGTTTAATTCAACTCTGATTCCAATGATTCTTCTGTGTTCCAGTTCTTTCACCAATGACAACGAATTCATAAATATTGCATGCATTTCAGCCTTTCATGTCTAAACGTGAGAGGGTATTAAAGTCCTTATTTTTAAACCGTCATAAGGTTAGTAGTCTTGGGCATGGAAATGCAGAGGATTGGCAGTTATGAAGTCATGTGTCCGTTTTCATCGCTGCAACCCCCGCCAAATACAAGCTATGCTTCTGGGGCGTTTAGATTCGTGAATAATTGACGGTTTACGGATAGAGCTGGTACGAGAAAGAGGTGCTTCTGATCACAGAGTTTAACAGAATTTACAGAGTTCTACTGCTTTCTCTTAAGAGAATTTTGCAGAAATCATGAAGGCCTGCTGGTGAAATCTAACAGAACTGATTCAATAACATAACGCTCTTGTTTGAAGTCACGGAAACTAAACATATATTGTCCTGAACAGTTGAACAGCTACAAACCAAAATAAGTTAAAAGTTAACTGAAAAAAATATCCAACGATATCTTGTGTCGGGATCGTGAAACTCAACTGAAAAAATAATTATAGTTGGAAAAAATAATGATACATACGAGGCAAAGCGCATCCTGTAACTGTATGCACATGGCTGGAAAAAATCCTGAGACTCAAAATCTTGGCTTTAAGGATATTATAGGAGAGTGGAATAAACTCGTGGACGACAAGGGCCTCCAACGCAAGAAGCGCATTGTCAACATTGGGCTCACGATACTGGAAGCCTGAAGATGCTTTAAAACTTGTGAAGTTAAAGCCCCAAAATACTGGTGAATGTGTACACAAATAGTGCCCCTGAAGACTGAGGATGGCAGCTGAATAAAAAGCAGGACATAGAAAATAAACTTTGAGCGAAGAAAAAGGCCAGGGCAAATATAGCAGTTTGGTGCATTGCGCCAATGACTTGTGATTTTCTTGGGTGGTCTTGAATGTGACGGGGAAGATGTAGCGTATGATAAAGTCCTTTCGATACAACTGATATGTGATTGGTAAATAAAAGCAAATTAAGAACCGTGTTTTACCTACTAAAATCAACTCAACTATTGCCAATAAGAAAACAAAGAGTCCTTCGCGACTTTTAACTGCATAAATATGTACATAGCTTGGGTAGCATTTTCCAACGTATTTAGCTCATGTATTTTATCGTCAGAACTTTTCCTTCCGGACTTTCTGCACTGTGAAAATGTCCAGTGCCTTTCACAGCGAATTTCATTGCTTTGGTGCTAAGTTAAGTGCTGGCTACATTACTTTTCACTGCAGTTCAGTGGGTCGGGCACACGTCAGTCATCATTACAGCTTGTCAGGGTTAATTAATCAGAATTAATTTTTCCTCATGAAAGTAAATAAGGGAAAAAGGTAAATTACTAGACGCTATATGGTTTACTGTATGTACTATTCCTTATCGCAATTTTAAACGTAATTTCTTTACATTGCTCACAGGATTCGAAATTGCTTAGTCGGATAATTGAAAAGGATTTTGCAAAATTTGCCGATTGAAATTACTGCAGAAGTTGCGAGGAAAGCGTATTTTCCTATAACGTAGTAATTCAGTTCAACTTGTCTATTTAAAGGAGAAATGAGAGCATGAGCAGATTTTTACATACACTTTGAAAGCGGGGAATTTGCATTCAAGCTTTGAAATCCGCTTTGAAATAATCGGCTTAGATAAAGCGTGCTGCGAAAAGCGATTTAACGAGCCGGTGGAAAGAGCTCTCTCTCGCAGACTCATGTGTGATTTGGGAGGAAATCGAACGTTTGATTGGGGATGAGCAAAATTCGTTTCATCGAAGTTACGCGTGTAATTTTAGCGGCTCAGGAGAATCCCAATGATTCGCGTGCATTGAAGAAGATCGATGGGAATTAGTAAATCTTCACCGAAAGCCTCGAAAGCTTGAATTGTCAAACCTACTACTAGAGAACGCGAGCCTGCATTTGATGAGCCATGGTGGTTTCGTCAACGGAGTGTATTACTACCGCGAGTGATTTCACTTAAGAGGCTCAGATCGGATTAAACGCTTTACCAAACCGGCGCATCTGATACTCTGAGTTAGAGAGCTGGAGAGAAGCTAGATACGATTGGGCAGATTTAAAAAAAAACTGGAAAACGTGTGCGTGAGAATGACAAATGTTCCTTTCTGGTTGTGAAGGGTGAGACTCGAAGCTGAGCGCTAAATTGCGATGCGATTTCAGTTGAATAATAAAAACTGTTTTTGATGCGAGGGAGGTGGATGAGAAACTTTGCAGAAAAGTGTTTAAAACAATTGTGATCGCAGAGAAAGCAAGGATACGAAGCTGGATCACGAACTTGTGAAAGCACTCGTACTGTGGAAATAACCACGGCTTGGGAGCTTCACTTCCTGTTTCTTGGTTGCATGAGAACTTCTAACAATTTCCTAAGATTCTGGTTACAGTATCAATCGCAGACTCGTACAAACAGCTTGATCGAGAGCGCACTTGGACGATGCAGTCATCATCGTGCCTTTTCAAAGGCATTTGTCCCAAGTATTGAGATAAGGTCAAGTTTTCCCTCAAGGTAGTTTATGAAAGCTGCCTGTGGGTACGAGGAACAGGCCATGTTTCCGGCGATATTTTTATCAGCCTTATTGCGGGGAATCAGGTGGATGCAACAATTCAGGGTTCAACAAAACAAACTGCAGTGGGTTACACGAAGTAGTTCGAGAGTTACAGCCTAGATTCCTAAAAAATAACCAAAAAATATTGTGTGAAATTTGTCATACCCTCGATTCATCGAAAAAGTTTTTCCCCTAACGTTATGCAACATCATATTCCTCGTATAACGTTTCCCCTAACTGCCAACAACACAAGTTTTGCCGCTTTCCCACCTTCAACTCCGAAATTAAGGGTCCTACGACCTCTAATGGAGAAGGCTGACTTGGAAAGGTTTTTCCCCGCTAGCACTGGAACGGCTGAACCTACGGTCTCTCAGATCTACTGTCAAGCAATCATGAAGAAAACCCGAATCTCAAAACCCTGGGAGCTAGGGTCAATAGAGTGAAAGCTGGCTGGTTAGGGAAAAGGCTGAGTCGAAATTTTTGTCAGGCGCTGCCACCTGGACGGCTGGTCGTAGGGCCTTGATCTTGGTCTCATTCGATGCGCCACTCTGAGATCTACTGTCAAGCAATCATGAAGAAAACCCGAATCTCAAAACCCTGGGAGCTAGGGTCAATAGATTGACTTGAAAAAATTTTCCCCGTTCAAACCGGTACAGTTATCCCTACGGCCTTGGTTGATGGCTCATTTGCCTTGGTTTTGGACTCATTTGATTTGCCTTGAATTAATCTAGTGTATTTTTGGTCAGGTTCGAGCCGATTCTCGAAGCCGTGGAAGCTATGCTCGAATGCTTAAAAAGGATGTTCGAAGCGTTATTACACATGACGTTTTGTGGGATTGTTTAAAGTGACAGAATAACATTTGAATGGCGTAATTTGATTTCTCATTTTCACGAAGTATCGCGGGATGGCTCCCATCGCTGGTTTTCATCCAGCCATAAGTTTTACTTTCCCAAGCCCCTTTTCTCCCAGAATATAGAATCCGTTCCGCTTTAAACTGCGATTAAGGCTACGTGCCATATCGTGGTCACTTATCTGCTAGACATTTATCTATATGCATGTTGGATTCTTCTCTTTCGTATGGAATGATTTTTAAAACATGACCTGTGCTCAAGCAAAAGAGCTGCACTCAAGTTCGGAAATTGAATAGGTCAAAGTTCACTTTTCGCACAAGTTTTGATTGTTATTTTGGATTCATGACTAACAAACAAAAGTTGAACTACAAAAAGCATTGTATATGATCAAATAACCTCCCGCCTGGCAGACTTCTTCTCCATGCATGTGATGTACATACGGCCAAGTTGATGAGAAATACTTTTTTGCCAAGTCTCGGTTAACGTAGAGACAATTAAGATTTGCTTGCAGATTTCATTCATCAGCATAAAGATGTCACCGAAATGGGCTATTGTTCCGGTCTGACAGCAATTACAAATCGATAAAGAAAAACTTGCATGATTTATGACAATGAATGAGACTGCTGTCGATATACACGTGATTTGATGTGAAATTTCTGGACTCCCTCCACAAAGAGGTTGTAATTTTTTGAGAGAATTTATCGCTGTTTAGGGTAGCAGTTCTGGTGCGAATAAAGAAAGAGGCTGGACAAACATATAAGTCATTTCCCGATGACCTCGGCGGCCTTATCACCTCGCCAAATGCTGACTACAAGCTAAAAAGTTGGAAAGGCTGCGAGAAATGAGGGTCATTTTCAGCAACCACTTACCGACTTTTAGAATCGAGCTAACTGAGTCAACAAATTAGAACTTGTGGAAATAAGCACATGGGCTACTGACACAAAAGCCGGGATGCATTCCGAAGTAGCGTGGAAAGAGACCAACTTTTCCAAGCTGGTGCCCCAAACAGCTATTACTTACGGCCTGAGAATGAAGAGATAGGAGTGCCAGGGTAGAAATAAGTACAAAACTTTTTAACCCGAGGAATTTCCACTTGCTACCTAAAAATTGGATACAAGCAGTGTTCGTGAGCGATTTGTCCGAATCCCAGCTTGTCTCCAGTTCCCAGTAGGCTACATGAAAAAGTTTTCACAAACTACCGCCTTCGTGCCAATGTTTTATTAATTCCGAAGTGTGGCTACTTGCTATTTTCAATTTCTTTCAGGTTGCCAAAAGAGCACAACTCATCTGTATGCTGTAATAGAAGCGCGTTAGCCACGTAATCCTTGTATTTTGTAAGCAATCAAAGTGTGATTTTCGGTTCACTACATACATGCATTGGAGAAAATTACCAACAAGTCAAGTAAAACTTTCTCTGCCAACAAGATTGATTGGAATCGGAAAACGGTGTATTTAAGTGTCGATACGTGAAATTCTACCTGCCCTCTCGTGTTTGCAATATCGTGACTAGACTTCCACCTTGCAAACAATGATAAAAAGAAGCTTAACCAGCAACTTGAACAGGAAAAACCAATGCGTGATCATGTAAGATAGAAGGATGTAGAAAAAATACCACAGAAAGCACTTACCAACCGGTAATGCATATTCCACAGGGCGACGTTCCAACAAAACTGCGCGTATTCTTCAAACATAATGGAAAATCCCTCGTGAAATAATGAAAAATACTTCGCCTTTCTTCATCTGAGTCTTAATTTTTAAGTACAAAATTAAAGACATCACGCTCAAACTTCACTTGAGGGACATGAACGCTTTTAGTAAATAGCCTAATTACTCTTCTGAGACTTGAAAAATAACCCAGTTACTCTTATCATGAGTGCTCATGCTGGTTTGGGTAAGCTTGATTTGCAGATCCGCCGGCGGACGGTAAGGAGTAGCTGTTCTTATATGTGAAACCACAAACACTCACTTACTCACACAGTACTCACTTTACTATTACTTGCCACCAGTTGGTAATTTACACATGCCCTTGTAGTAAAGGACCATTTGTGTTTACACTTGCATTGAGCTTGTAAGGTAGTTTCTGAAATGGCAAAGTGTAACTCTTACATCTAGTTTTTCAAGGCTCTTTCTAAATCAAGGGTTACTTTGGAGGAATCTAATGCACTCCTCACTTGGTCTCGGCCTAATACGTTCTTTAATTACGGTAAGTATCAGACAAGTGACTTTTGAGAGGAAAGTTTGGCTTTGATTTATGCGGTAAGGTCAGGAGAAATTTTTAATCAGGGACAGGCTCAGCTGGAAATGGAGCTGTAACGGATCATTGCTGTCGAAGCTAGAAAAAGCCCGGGCGAAAATGCGAAGTAAATTGACTGGTCGTCTAAAATAAGTAAGCGGGGAAATGATTGATTACGTTTTTGTCATTATACGGAGCAACAAGGCGAAGTATGGCTAATTTGGGAGTGCATTTTCTGCAAAAGATGATGAAATATTATCCCAGTTCCGAATTCTGCTACGTCTTTAATCCATCAAGCTCGCCCAGTAGGAAATCATAAAGAAGCGGAACTTTGCGTGTAAAAAATCTTCATTCCAATTCAAATGTTCCACCGGTCTCTCTGACTTTCTTCTTTCTCCAGGCTGACGAGCACCGGTTCATACAGAGCTTGGATGGGGAGAAAGTTCGAAGCTGAATGAAGGCTGGTAAATGAAAGCGTGATAGGTTCTCGGGGCATGTGTTGGTGCTAGTTTTTTCATCATCTTTGCTCCGTTATTACTTCTTTTTGTATATTCTATCTCAGTGGAGGAGAAAATTATGCATTATGAATTCATGCGTGCATGAAATATGCTACATTACGTATGGTTTTATCAATAACCATGCTAAATTCATGGCACACGAATGTTACTTCAATGTGCTTTCAAGTCTCCTGCTGGCATTGAAACAATTTGCGTGTTATTCAATTGCGTTTAAGCCAATGCCAACGCTTTCAACCATAAAATCCAATCACTGCTACGTTGAACTCATCAGGCTAATAATACTTTGTGTGTAAAACTCATTTCGGTTATGCATACAACTCGGTTACTATGACTGCTGTTTTTGTTGCTACGGCAATGCTCCAACAGACTGGAAATCTCATTAAAGAACTTCTATTTATAACTCGCCTGTTTATTCATCATGGTGGAAAACACCAAAGGCGAGAGTGCAGGGAGAACAAGCCAGGTATTACACGAAATTACAATGATGCTATTTCGAATGCATAACGCATGAAAGACGGTGTCATTTCGCCCTCAAATATGAATTCCAAAGGAAATTGGTTGAACCCAAGTGCAGATCTTTGCTATCCGAGCACTGAAACAGGGAAAATGTGTTAATAAGAAGTTACAGTGTTGCATCGCCAAGTGGAACAACCTATAAGAATTCGGAAATTCTTATCGGGCTACATGAAAGGAAGATGCTGGAAAATTGTACATGAAAATCCAGCCACAATCTCGCAGATAACGAATGCCTAACCCATTTCACATGCTAAGCTTGCAATTTCGACCGTAATACTGAAAATCACGTAGGTTGGAAATGAGAAAAGATCGTGCTCCATCCTAGACAAGATCCTCCACTTTTGATTACAACTGATACTCGCAAGAATGACCTCGCGCAACATCTCAATGACGTAAGTGCTTCTTGTCTGATGTTGTATTTGGTTCCGTTGCAAGCACGTAGCCAAAAAGGAGTTCCTTTCCAAATCCGTGCCGAACGGTTTTGCTTTTGTTTGATCAAAATGCGCATAATCCGCAGTATCAACCAGTCATGCACTCACGGAGCTGTTCGAAGCTCGAGAATTTAAAGAAAATAACTGCGGTTAAGATTCTTGTCTCATAAAATTACAAAAGATAAACCCCACTGGTTGGTTGCCCCAATTTTGAAATGGAACGTAGAGCAGAAGTCAACATGGTTCACGGTTGGGGAAAAGGGAGAAAGCTTAAATTGCAGAAAATAAAACATAATCCAGAGGATCAGAAATGCAAACGTTGAGCAAAGTACACAAAGGTACATGAAAACAAATGCATGCTCATCATTTCCAACTCGTCCAAATCTACCGCAGGGGTAGTAAATCCGAACAAGGAATTAAACTCCGTTGCATATTTTGAAAAGGCAAAGTAGACTGACAGAGATACCTTTCGCATTCCCTCCTATAGTGGCAAGAAGTGAAGTGCAATCGAATATTTGTGCTTAGCAAACAGCCCCCTGAAGGTAGGCATTCTAGGAGAAAGTATTTTCTCCGTTTGAACCCAAATTTCATGCTTCTCGGACAAGAAGATGGTCGTTCGTAGAAAACGGCGAAGTTCCATAGAAACGGTCAGCTCCATTCCGGTGAAAGCACGGTAGTGCGTCCGTCTCGGGCAAATTACTGGAGGAAGCGGGTTTACTGCTTTGTGCATCGGCATCGAGCGAGTCATTTGCCATTTGATGCTGGACCTTTACTTGTACAGGGTAATACTTGCATAGTGTTTTTGCAACCAAACTCGAATATTTAGAAGATATGTTTAAGTATGTGCATGATCCTCCCCCATTTCTTACAGTTGGCGACTACCTGCGTGTAGATGCATATAATATTGGGCAGGACATATACCATGAAGGAATTGTATGTCAACTTGGGAGCCCATGCCATATTGAAGACCAAAGAGGTTCCAGCGCTGCAAGAGCAAAAGATCGACGCTGCACCTTCGTGAGCCAGTAGCTATGGCTTTGCTTGGTGAGTTGCAACTACTTATTTATAACCTAGCGTAATGAATTTCACCCTTGGGAGCAAGTACTTAAATTACAAATAGAGCTCACAGGAAAGAGCGGGGCGGTTTTATAAGGAAAATATTTAAAGGGCTTACATTCCGCGGAAAAGACTCTTGAGTGACTTTCTCTCATGTGATGCGGAGTAACTAGACTTTGACAAGAACACGTGCAAATACTTCCTTGAACATGTTCACAGGCTGACAGAGTGGTGAAACATGAGTAGGAGGCGGTATCAAAGGAACTAACTTGATGAAACTTTGAACTGGCCGTAAAAACATGAGTGCTATGGAACCCCCCCCCTCTCCACACCTCGCATTTGCTCCAAGGTGAAGTTGATACAGGACTAAAATAATAGTTGAATGCGTGGACATCCTGCATTCCATTTTATTGCAGCACAAAACATGAAGGCTATTAAAAGAATACTGCTGTGCAGAACTCATTTCTTTGGCAATGCTCACGCTCAGGGAGTGCGATGAATTCGCAATCCGAGAAGCGAAAGTGGCTTTGCCACACTTAATTGACCTGTAGTCCTCCGTTTGAGTGGGACACAAAGTACTCTCAATGTGTCTCGGCCAATGAGTGCAACTGATTTGTGTACACATGATCCTTGTACAAAGACAGCAGGAGAGGTTGAGGGAGGGACGGGAGGGGAGTGGGAGAGAAAGCTCACAAAGGAATGCATGAAATGGAATTTTTTGCACTCATTGTACCGTCATGCTGTGAAGCTCAATTGGACCGTGGCAGAAAGGCTTTATGAAGTTTCTCCACTTGTAACTCAATAATAATTCCCCGTACGGCTGTAATATGAGAAGGGAATGAGAGTCTCTCTTCGTAATGATATGAGAGTTGTGTGCTGACTTTTTCAAGTTGACATAAGATAAAAGTGGAAAGAAATTGTTACAAATTGAAGCCCATTTCTCCTAGTTGGCTAATTCCACCAGGGATAGTAGAATGGTAAAGGTACAATGGGATTTTTCACCAAGAATGCCAGTCTCAATCAATAGAAATGTACGGTGGCTTCACTTCCCTCTTTCACCGAATCGTCTTTGGGGACCTTGGGAAATGTACGTACAAATAAGTCTTACTTGACTTTAGAATTTAATGCTGAAATACCCTCCCACACGGACATCTCCTTCAATGCCTTTCACTCAAGTTCAGAACGCAAAGAGGAAAAAAACTACAAAATGCGGCACCAAGGGAATCGATCCCGTTAGCCACTCGCAATTGGGCTAATGCAGCCCCACTGGCCCGCAAAGGCTGCTGGTCAGTCCGGCTTGCGTGATTTAGCATTTTTAAACATTGAGTGAGAGTGGTAACTCACATTTCTTGCTGCAATAGTTAGCATCTGAAGGAAAACGTCGTTGTGCAGCATTGGATTGTCCTTGCATGCAAAGCAGGACGGAGAAAAAACTGTTAATCTGCGTGCTGACTCTGCCAACTTTGAAAGGAGTGTTCGTATATAGAAACCCCGTTGCTTTAGCATGACTCTGTTGACACCGGAACATTTTTACTGGCGGAAGAGAGCGCGTTCCACTGCAGCAATTTCTCTTATTTATAACCCCAAGCTTGAGAATCCGAAGACCCGGAAACTGCGCTGGAAATGTGAAAGCAGTAGACAACGGCCATTGTTAACGAAAGGGTTGCAATATGTAAGAGCGGTGGTCGCCGTGGTGGGTAATCACTGTTTGAAATCCATGCTTTATTGCAACCACGCCCTGAACATCTAACGCATTCAATTTACGCTCCAGACTCCGGAGTACATGAGCGGGGAAGCATTTGTAGCCTGCTCTAGTTTGTTATTATGTGGATGAAAAACAAACAGGATTTTCGTCCAAGGGCTTTCATGTCTTCAAAAGCCGGAGCATGTACAATGTACAAAGGGGCGGCTTACCAGAGGAGACGTACTCATATTTTTTGAACCCGCCTATACCTGTTTTAAATTTGTTAATCTAAGCTAAATAAACAGGAGAGTGGTCTGAGACCACTGTATTCCAATCCAACACATTTATCATCGGCGTATCTATTCAAATTGGATACAATCCACTTGTCTCACGGCAAATTTTACCCAATAGCGCATTTCCCATCCCCCATTCCGGGGTCCCTTCTCTTCGCAGTCTGACCGCGTACTTTCTCTTGTGTCCACATCCCCATGCCATTTCGCTTCTTCGAGCCAAATGTTACGTGACATAAAATACAAGAATATGATTCATATTTCATCCTCCGCCTCTATCCCCACATCTATCATTTTCTTGGACCGGCGTGCTAAAATATTCGGAACAGATGATATCGGCTACAATACTATTCCTTCAATAGATCTCCTTCAACACTTGTTCCGGTGGCACTTCATCTCGTGTGTTCTTGTGGACATGAAAGTTTATCTTCGCTTTATTGGCTTTGACACGGATTCAATCGAGGAAAGCAAGCTGGCGATAAGAGAGTCCTGTTACTTTCCCTGGAAGAATTCAATTGGAAATTGGGGGTTAATTCCAAAAGTTTGATCTCAACTGTGTTGTGTTCCAGAGAAAACTCAAGAGGATCTTTTCATTCGGAATATCAAAGAGACATGGCTCAAGCCAGCAAACAAGAGGTCTGCATTTTCCCGACTGTCAGACTTAAGGGAAACGCATGTGAATATTCAATGCACTGTTTCGCGAAATCGATTATTGGATATTTACTTCAAAAAAATTGGATACCATTGCCTGTACATGGCGGCAGAATTGGAAAAATGATGAGATGATGTGATTGAAGTATCATCGCATTTTTGAACAGTAACATCAGGAGTTCTGTCTCTGAGCCGATAGAACGGATGAGGGTCTTACATACTCAATTACAAGTGTGATAAAACTCACAAACCGTATTAACGAAAGGTATGAGGCTGTTTAAAAGGATAGCCCGATCTGAAATGGCAGCTTCCGCTTTATGTTATTACTGGCTGTAAGTATGTGGGTGGCTTGGCTGATCTGCAGGCGCTTTTAGTGCATACGGATTCTACTCGGTGAAAATCCATCCTTGTCTATCTTACCCTTGGGTCATAAACGGCGTTTCAAAGTACGTACTTTCACTTTATTCTGTGGGTAGAAATCAAGCGAGGGGAGTCTCAAGGGTACAGATAATACAAATTTTTCTCTCTCGCCATGCTAAACCCGTAGCTTTGATCAATCTACCGGGTTTTGAATAAGACACGTACGCCCATTGCCGAAACCTGGTGAAAATGTTAAAGAAGCTTGGGTCAGAAGCCTCAGTCTGATGTTTGAGAGGCGAGGATAATTGGAAAGACAATGGAGACAGAATAGCAAGTTCAAAGGCGGTATTCTTCACAGGACATTTTTCATCCAGGCCTCACTGGAACCACAGTGAAGAAGACGTTCTTTCCTTGTGAATCAATTAACGCGGAAATTAAATCAACTTGATTAAAATTCCGGGCTTAGTGTCTCCTAAATGTGAGTATTTACGACGAAATGGAACTTTGAATGCCATCATTGGGGGCGGAGAAGGTCTCTTGCCTTCCAAATTTTCCCTTTGGATAGCTTCAAAGTCTGTTATGGCCCAGTCAAGCTGGAACCCTGGTGAGACCAGGTATAAAACTAGTCAATAAACGGCGGAAATGCCAGGGGCGGAGACGGGATGAATGCTGAGAAAGACGTATGGAAAAATTCCAAGTCATAATTGGCTCCGATTCCGGCAACTTAATTAACTTCCATTTGAACATGACTGACTCCAGGTCCTCAATGAAGGGTAAATTAGTGAAGATTCACAGCTACTAACATGAGCAGCTAGTCTTCCTGAGAGCTTCCAAAAGCTTCCCAGCTGCTGAATAAGTTTTGTTGTTCGCACTCCAGGGTGGCTTGCTTCCCGGAGGATGAAGTATGCCGCCCTGCATGTGACATTTCAAGCTCATTTCATATGTTGGAAGATTCGATGCGCATAATAGCAATTTGTCAGACTGGGCGAATGAATACACATTAACCATGAATACATGGGGGCTCGTGCCTTCATGTTTTTCCACGTATATAGGTACGAACATTTAAAGGGGGTTTTGGACGACACTGGAATTTCTATCTCGCATTAAATCCCAAAAAGCTCTGAATATTCGCGTACAATTTCCCTTATTTCACCTTTGCTTTGTATGGCTCAAGGAGAGCTTGTGACAATAGAAATGCCAAGTGGTTTTACCAACACAATTGTTGCAGCGGGGAGGAAGAGAGAATGTGACGGGGAACATGCTTCACGTCAGGTGCACACAATGAGCAGCATCAGGTACTACGCCATCGGGGAGTGTAGACCCCCTAATCTTTGCACTTGTAAGCAGGGTATGTTCTGAAGCTGGGCTTTCTCTCTGCTAATGTTTGATTGCAACTGTTTATGGAGATGTTCCAGTGACTGAGTCAGTTTCTGCATGTTTACCGGCCCAAGTCCGAGATTTCCTGTGGCGAAAGTGAAGAAGGAAAAGAATGTGCTGTTTTCTGACAGCTCAGCGAATATAAAAACCAGGCAGGAGAAGGGAGCAACTGGAGGATTGACCATTAGGAAATTAGCAGGTGATCCGTGAGAGACGGTGTGCGGTGGAAGAAGGTGGACTGAATGAATGATGTGCACATTAGTGCGGCTGTTGGCGGTTAGCGTCATAAGCAAATGGACAGTATATAAAACGTTGGCGGGAGGGAGCAAAGTCGCAATTTCCCCTTGAGGAAAACCTCATAATCCCTTTCGAAAAGAAAATGAGGTAGTATCCGCTCTGTTATTTCTTTTTACAGAAGGTTAGTTGGAAAAGGAAGAAGGAGGAATCCGGCCGTTCTGCTCGTTGACTTCATTTAAAGGAGAAAGCTGGAGTTATCTATGAGCAGGCTGGAATCTGGAGAGTGTATATATCCAGGAAACAAGCTCTTTGTTGGAAGGTGGCGGCGGTTGCAGTGGATTTGCGGGGAAAGTAAGAGCTGCTAAAATGCTGGACGTAATCCTGCATTAGCTTTGACGCTACTCTGCCTTGTTTCGCCGGTAGAGGAGAGGAATCGGAGGGCAAAAACCCGTCAGATAGCTTGTCCTTGTCAGCACAGTGGCCGGACGCGACAAGGGTGTATGGTGCTGATTTTGGAATGAGTTGCTTGGGCAGCCGTGAACATGAGGTGAATAGCTGTCTAAATGAATTTTTCGTCTGATTCTATCTCAGCTACGTATGGAAGGGCGAAGGGCGCACAGCTCACCAAGTCTGCATCTGGAGAGTGTCCGGAGGAAGTGCTTTTGCCACTTTCTTTATCTTGTTCCTTGTCAATATGTTTACTACGGGGCATTTGTTGTTTACTCCGCCTGTCACTTTGTGGGTAGAACAATTGTATGGTGATCTCTTCATCTGAACAAGGAAAACTCATAAACAAGCTGCTGCACTTTCAAGCCTGTCAACCAACTCTGCCAGACTTTCTCCACCAGCAATATATACACTTGTTTTCGTCTCGAGTGCTATCTGAGCTACGGTGTGCGTCCCCACTCCTTGGAGAGGGAGAGAGCACGTTTGAAAGTGAAATGGGCAGCCCATTACACAGAACATTACTCTGGAAAGATAAATCCTAAAGAGGAATGCTGGAGAGTCCTTTGTTGAACACGGAAGGTCATGATGCGACACTCTCTCGGGGGAGAGTATCAATCTTCACAAGGACCTAACGCCCACAACAATGATACAAGTTTGGAAACAAAGAACATTTTGAATGCTCTTCGTGTTTGGCAGATGCTTGTGGAATATTTCGTCAGAGTAAACCACCAAGACGTTCTGCTGATGCTCCACTCTTGGATGGAGGATAAGGGTGAAATGTCCCCGGAGTGTTGTCCTGTGATGGCTTCAAAATGCTATCGATTGACGTGGAGAAGCGTGCAGAGAGACGCTCGGATACCCCACCAGGTTCACTAAAAGCACCTGCTTTGATCAAATCACGCTGCGATATCTATGTCTGGAATTCAAAATAAAGTTCAAGGCAAGATTTGAGAAAGAATCCGACTTTCTCCAATTCTACAACTTTCAACCCTTCCAACTCACTTCTGTAGGGTTGCCATAGCTTATTTAATTTAAATCCTGGGAGGAAAAACAAGACAAGGCAAGTTCAATTCCCCTCCGCAGAGCCCTTCATCCGAGCTTAATTAGACTAAGTTGGAAGAAACGAAAGGCACTAAGTCGAGCCAGATCTCATTATTTATGAGAGTTCAAAGAAATTTTCATATTTCACGAGACAAGTGCAAAGTCGACTGACCCTGGGACCTACAAGCTACGGCCTTTCTTCTGTCTACAAGCAAATGTATACAAACTGGAGTGGAAGAGGACGGGAAAAAATTCAAAGAACCGAGAGCAAATACAGTGGCATATGTGAACCACTTTTATCGCTTTGCCAAGCTCTGTGGAGAAGATTACACAGCGACTCCGTTTCCGTTTACCGATAGGAAGGAGCGGGGTTGAGGGTGGAAAACGTATCGGGAGAGCTTGCTGTCTCTCCCGTGTACTCCCTCCATGTCTTGTGGTTGCGGGTAATCTAGGCTGACTTGTGCAAGGCTACTTTCACTCTTCTATTCGGATAAGAAAAGATCAGGGAAAAGTCAAACTCTGCAATGCGGAAGTACGTATTCCCATCGCAACGTTTCAAGCATCTCTTCTCCACTCTAACTCCTTAACTTCTCAACACAAATGGGTTTACCCGCCAGCTCATGACCAGGACGCAAATATCTAGGGATTGTCATTTTTCACCTCCTTTCTCCACCTGTCCTAACTTTCTTCACTTCTGTCAACATTTATCTTGGAAATGCATACAAACCAAATGTAAGCCCCTGCTTAGCTCTTATCTACCCGCCGTTAAATACACAAATCTTCTTCTCCCAAACACATGCAGGCTCTTCGATGCGCTCGCTGATGCGTAAACTCTCACCAGCTCCCGACATCCACGACTTTTTTAACAGCTTCAAAAAAGCACCCGCATGTTGACATTCCCCCAGTACATCCGTGTTTTCCCAATGTTTTTTAAAACCTGTGTGAGGAAAATTATAATTTGTCCGTTGAATCCAACAAATTGAATGATCCAGAAACGCTTTTTACCAAATAGCATACATCCTTCCAGAACAATCACTTGGAAGGAACGGAGAGCAGTTTATGTGCATATGAAACTTTATTGCGGTGAAATAACTACTGCCAGTATAAATTCGTCTGTCTCAGTGAATATAACATGAAGGCCGGGGTCTGAAAAGAGGAAAGGAGGGAGGGATTAAAAAATCGTTCTCGCTCAAATGGGGTGGAATTTGTATTGTTAAGCAGTAGCAGTTTACGAGCAATGATTTCCGCCCCTGCTGCCATAACGCTTGATGAAATAAATAGAAATGAATGCAAAATGCCATGTGCATTTAAAATCAGCAGTAATGTGTACACTCCAGTGCTGAGGAGGGACAAGCGAATTAATCATTTCGCGTGATGTTGCCCTAGTAACTTTTCGATTTAGAATTTGTGAAAAAATTTTAGTGGAAAGTAAACTGAGAAATTAAAGGTGGAATAAATCATGATCTTGTGTAGCTACGGAGCACATGGTGGAAAATCTTCCGCGGCCCGTATTTCTTTTATAAAATGAGATTAAACTACGGGGCTACAGTCACAAGGATGTAACTTGTATAAATTATCTGATAGTACGTATTACCTTGGTTCTCATACGGTTCAGAGTGCGTTCTGGATAAAAGCGAGCTGGTGCAAAAGTTTTTGATAAAATATTTAAACGGAATCGCATGACTTAACTGAAAAAGTTTTCAGTAGCATACGCAAGAGGAGTAAAAGAAGTTGCTCGTTCGCCGAAGGAAATGTACGGATAAAAAGCAGTATTTGCTCACTATTCAGTTTATATGAATCCTGTCGTAAGACATTTTTTGCTGTTTTACAAAACTCGATCGTTTATCTTTTCCACGAGACAGAAATTGCGCAAGAAAGTTGCACAAGGAGCGAGCAAGCTCTGCATCATTTTTTCATGATGGCTTCAACGAGTGAATCCACATGATTACGTACGGGGTTGTGCATATGAGTGCTGGCGGTAGTTTCATGAAAGAGAAATGTGACAGTCACTCAACCTTCTCGCATGAGAAAGTTAGCGAAAGAAACTGTATAGCTTTGAAAGATTGACGCGGCATCCTTGAATCCCCTGCGGAATTTCCTCAACATCTTCCGTTGGAAAAGTTAAAACTGGTGTAAAATTATAATAAAAAACCAAGTTACTTAGCAGAATGCAAGCTTGAGCGGATTCTCTTTTTTCCACAGCATGATTTCGCTGGAAGCACCTCACGTGGGAAATCACATCTGGAAATTCTTCCGATCTTTAGCTTAATCATTTCTGATGAATAGTGTAACTTTGAGAACAGATTTTTAAAAGAGATGCAGAATGGCAGAGTATTGTGTCATGATTACATTTTGCAGATCGGAGAGTAAGTGTGTCAGCATTTGGGCAGGGTGGTTACGGTTACATTGGAGAGCTACAAATCCATGTGGTAAATAAGAGCCAAGGCAGGCAGAGGAGTTCGTATAAACTCTTACAGCTAATAATGCAACCTTTGTACTCGGATCATAACTGGCAGATTTATGGGCACGGACTTTTATAAAAAAGCATGGGCGTGGTATACTGACTCACCAACCCTGTGATGCCATGGCACATTTTTCAAATAAATAAAATTAGTTACAAAAACATATGCCATTTGGGATAAAAAATTTGCCCGTTGACTTTTCTGCTGTGGAAATATCAGAGCGTTGTAAAATTAAAGATGGGACGCGGGGAAGGCAGACAAGCGTGACGTGTGCGGATTACAAGTAACCGGCATTGACGCGGCAGGAAATCCATTGCTTGAGATGTGCATCGGGCTGGAAACAGAGGATGTCTCTTCACTTTTCTCATGTGTCGTGAGCATCTACTATCGGGAATCTTGAAAAACGTCAACTGGAGACTTTGAGCATTCAGGAGGAAATTATCGGATTGGAACCGCGAGGATTGAACGACAGAAAAGGAAGAGGAAGGATACTGGACACTGAAAGGCTGAGATTGATTCGACTTAATGAAGCTTCCTGGTCGAGTCATTTGGACCGGACACGGATCTATTTTCTGCCGAACTTATAGTCATGTGATTTAAACGAAAGTGAATCTGAGTCCAGGTGCTCATTGCTGGCAAAAGAACGTCCTTCAGACAAACCCAGCCTCAGGTAATGAGCGCTCCGTGTATTTTTCGCTTAGAACCGTTCGCCTTGGCAACGCTTACTGTATAAACGGCGCGGGCATGCGACAAACGAGGATGTAACGAGGAAGCTGCGGTGAAAGTGAGTGGAGAGATGGTGATTCCGCTTACAAGAGAATCAAATCAGGAAAAAAGGTTCGTCTCTGTCCGTAACATAAATCAAGATTGCACTCAATGAGAAATTTTACAAGGAAAAGTCAATCCTTGTTTATTATGTGGCAATTACGGGGATTGTGAATCCTGCTTGGGGGCACAGGTGCAAAGGTGAAGGCGTGAGAGTGTAAAGTGAGCTGTGCGAGGACGGTGAAGGAGTTTGGTGTACTGCAGACACGGCAGTGCTCATGTCTGATATATTTATTGCCAGAACGTACTTGACGAAGCCATTTGCGCCGACACTGAGAACCTCTTAGCTTAATTTGGTTCGGTGTTTGTAGTTTATGGTGCTTGCGCAAAAACTGAGAGGCAGGAGAGAAATCGTTTGTCCAGAACGTTTTCACTATTAGAATTTATATACGACGGAAGAGATGCGGCTCCATTACTCATTTTTAGGGGGGAGTGGAAGGATTTGTCATGTAGCAGAAGCAGAGATACTGACAATAACAAGTTAAGAGGTGAGGTCGTGTTCTTCCTACAACTCGCTACGGATGAGAACGAAGGCTAAAAATTTGGCAGCATGGCGTGGCAACAATTCTGCGTAATGCGCAGACACTAGCCGAATATTAGCCAAAGAATCCAGATGGAATTACATGGCAGATTAGAGCTGCAAGTTTTACTGCCATGGTACGGGGCCAGCGGGAAATTGGCGACTGAAATCTGAGACGCCAATAGTTACTCATGTGGCAAAAAGTTTTCCAGGATGGGCCAGTGTTCGTGTGAGGTTTCATTATTATTCACGGTTAGTGCCCGGGTGATAAGCCCAGTTTGGTATGCAGGGACAAGTGCTCCGTCCACATGAGTGCTGGGAGGCAGTCGCGACAGCATGAGGGCGATTTAACACAAGTCAAGATAAGAAGACTATAAAAGAGGGTTTACGGCAACTACTAATTTTTGAAACCAGTCCTAGCCCTGAGTAAGCTATTAAGGGAACTCAAACTAATTATGTGAATCAAAAGAGATTGTACTCACTTCCTCTTTGCATTTTTTGCCCAGGCCACCTCCACCGGTTGTCACTGACGCGTTCATCGTCCCTTGTCACGAATCAAAACTCACCGCAACTTTCATCCCACATTTTCCCACTGGGACTGAGCCTGCTACTAGCAGCTGGGTAAATTTTAAGTCGACTGCTTATTAATTGATTTCACCGCTGGTTTCCCGGCACTAAAGCTTTGAGCAAGCTAGCCAACGTCTCGAATCTGCTCGACTACCACGTTTTTGTATGCGCCAATCGTCTATCACTCGCACCCATCCAGAACAACACGTACAGTTCGCAGAAACTCTTGAAACTTGTAAAATTCAAACTGAGTTGCTACGGCAGTATTGAGGCCGGCGGTCAGTTCATGACACGATACAACCAAGTACTTGATGGTGAACAAGATTACGAAATTCTAGCGGGGTAAAAATATGCCCCATGCTCAGAGCAGACTTGTGCTTCCTCTCTGCTCTTTTTGCAACTGCTGAGTGCTGGCAAGGAGTTGTTCAGCGAGACCGAGTTTCCTGGTAGGGAAATTCAAAGTGTTTCCCTTCTCCTTCCCTTTCTCCGCGGGAGAAAGTTGGGGATGGAACGTTACATTGGGAGCTGCCGCAGCAGCCAGTGGAGGGAAATCCTCCAAGTTGAAACTCGGTACAGAGGAGGACACATGCTTGCTGCTCATTCCACCCGCTTTTGATCCAACACTTCTCTACTTTGAATATAACTTGGAAGCCGACACGAGCCCTAATACCGCCCCAACAAAGGGAAACTCACATGTAACCAGCTGACTTAGCCAGCGCTGTAGTGGACTAGAGTAGAACTGATGCCTTCTCAATCATCCCGCATCTTTGAAAGCCATCATCAAAAATTGAGATACATGGATGAAGGTAGGATGGGGGCCAAGTGCCATTCCACTACATAATTCATTTTAACAAACCATTTGCTCCACATCATTTCTTGCTCAGCTCAAGTTTAGCTGGCGGGGAAAGTAACTCTTTGCTCTGGGATCCGGTCGGGGGAGGTCAAGCGGATTTTATTGCCTGGATCAGATCTG
The DNA here is from genome assembly GCA_009872375.1 of Sminthurides bifidus. Classification (NCBI taxonomy): domain Eukaryota; kingdom Metazoa; phylum Arthropoda; class Collembola; order Symphypleona; family Sminthurididae; genus Sminthurides; species Sminthurides bifidus. Next base: position 51,907 of record VRMD01000028.1, read on the forward strand.
TTAACAACTCTCTGAATAAGAGAAAATCACACCCCCTAGCTTAGCTACCTAAACGTATGCTATCAAGTCTCCATTAAAGCGGCCTCAGGGTACGGCTTAGCCCACCATCGCCTCATCTCCGCCTAGTATTCACGCCTAAACGTTCTCTTGAATTTTTAACAACTTTAAAATCATCACAACTCACAGCCGCTGCTCAGTGTACAATATCCACTGGCAGGTTAACACTGTGCGAGACCAAATTAACTTTTATGTAGCTGGCACGAAGGGGTAGATGCCATGGCAGACGTTAGCTTCAGCAATCATAATGAATCACGACATGTTTAGTATTACAGTATAGTTGGTATGAAAACTAATTGACAATAAGGGAATCTCAGCCATAGGCTTGAATGTAATTCAGAAGGTTTAGCCGAAAGCTGCTGTTGCCGTTGAGTATTTCTCGCTTCAGTGCATCAAGAGTAGGTCAGAGGAAAAGTGCATGCTTAACTTCAAGAGCACGTTTCTCTGTCGCGCTTTCACGAAATCATTTCAGCTAGCGGTTTGCAAAGAGAGTGTAAGTAAAAAACAAATATTATCACTGAGTGAGATGAAAGGGAAGTGAAGCAATCAGGAGAGAGTTGCAGAAATTTTCCTTAGGCAACTTACTAATGAAATAAGAGATGAAAGAGGAGTGGGGTAAATACGGCACGAGACGCGTATATCACATGCATTAACGTCGGTACATTTAGGGGCAAATGGACCCAGGAATGTGCTTTCATTTCACCTACAGATGGAAGTTACTGTAAATAAAATATTCCACCGTCTGCTCGCTACCACCTCATCAAATCAAGGATCAACAGATACGAGGCGGCTTCAAGAGCTTGCCAACTCAATAATGCTTGACATCAAATCCTATTGTGTATAATAAAATTCCAGCATTTGCATATTGTAACCACTCTGGGAGGCATGCTGCAACTGCTCTTCCTGGAACTCACATTCTCTGTATTTGTCACGCTTGGGAAAACAATACTGCTGGAAAGTTCCTCGCCGAAACTGGCACAAACATGCGGATACAAGTAGAGGAGGATTTCATAGACTATCAATGAAAATGAACAGTAACAGTACCATCTCCTTTCATCTTTATTCCAAGTAGTGTACCAGACTGTTGACGACAATCGCGCGGGGATCTTTTGCACCAGAGGGCCGTGGAAAGCGAGTGGGTGAAACCAGAGGAAGTGATGAAACTTTGAATATGACGGAATCCTTTCGGCTCAACTTTTTCAGTGATGAAATGTTTTAGTTGCTGAGTGTGGAAATGTGATATTTCCGGAAGATACGCTGCTGCCAGGCAAGGAAAAAGTTATGGGTCAAGCACATAGGCTGACAGGTTTAAGTTTGCAAAAGTAAAAAAGGTCCTGAGGTTGCACTGAAGCTGAAGGGGTGAATTTATTTGAAATTTCAAAAACAACTNACTGAAGCTGAAGGGGTGAATTTATTTGAAATTTCAAAAACAACTTTGTAAAAGTTAAAACAACCTGACGAGATGGGGTGGGAGAAATGCAGCAGGGAATACGAAAGTGGCTCTTCTCATTATCATGCATTGGGTTACTTTTAACACTTGCAAATACCTCATACTCGTACTTGTGCTTAAGGAACGTATGCCAGCTTTTTGTTTTTCGCATCACCAACTAGAGTCCGGCTGGACTTGTGAATTCTGCAATGAGTTTCAAGGCTTTTCAAGTAACTTTAATTTCACAAGTAGTGTTGGGATACTGAGCGGTCCGTTCGTCGTATTCCCAAACCTAAGCTGCTAGTGCTAAATAGGAAATCCTATAGAACTAGAAATTTACTGCGGTTTGCAATTGGAAACTTTTGGAATATTCCCACCATAGCCCCCTGTAACGAGAACCGAGTGTACTTTACCAATGGATATTGACCAGAGTAAAGGAACGTGCTGCTAGGAGGACATGGATTGTGACCTCCCATTGGTGGCGATCGATCATGTAGTCTTGTGATCAAGACGATCTCGAGTAAAAGTGAAGCAAAAGCAGACGGGAAGAAGCCTGCTTTTTTCCTAAGAGGAAAAATGGTAAGAAATGAGGGGTCTGGTAAAGAAGACATGAGTTTGTTGACAAGAATCGTGGACATAAGAGATAGCAACCAGTCGACTTTCTATAAGCTTATGTAAAAAGCTATCGGAAGTGACTTTTGTAACTTGCGGTAGGCCTCTTACAGAAAACATTTTGGCTTCGGTAGCATGTGGGCTGGTATAAATTACAATTGACATTGTGTGGAATGCATGTTTGCAAGGCTCTCCTTCCCCAAATTCGCCTCATTTTATTTATTCTAGCTCTGTAGACAAGTGGAGCGATAAAACTCAGAGGAACCGCGCACTGTTTTTAAAATTTGTTTCCTTGCTGGGAGGAATTTCGTGGTCTGGTGTGGCAGCTAAACATATCAAAACTATAAGACTTTGCGTAAACTGCGAAATGCGGATTGCAATGGCGCCGCGGTGAAAGCTGTTTTCACCAGCACTGGAGTAAAGCAAGAGGCGTGGGATTAGGCACTACCTTAGGCGAGACAAGGATCCGATGGCGCAGTACAAGTTTTAGTAGGGTGGAAAAACAACAGTTTGAAAGGATAAAATCCAAAATTGTACCCAAGGTACCCTGGGGCAGCCCTAAAGACTACGATTGTGGTCAATAAATTAGAAGCTGAGAGAAAATACATGAGGAGAAACCCAGAGAAAGCGGAAGTGAGTTTTCTTGGATTATTTTTCTAAAGATCTTCACAAAGGACAACAGGAAAGGGGAGCATCACCACCGCTACCTATACGTACTAGTCGGCTAAGTGGATGGTACATGGAGCACAAGGTTACATACACACAGAGAATACTTGCGTCTACCAGATTATGGCAAGAGTGCCTACAAGACAAAACACACTGAGCCGTAAGCTTTTGCGGTGCTCAAAGCAAACAAGTAGGATTGGTGATCCCGTAAAATGTATTAAAAATTCAATGCAGAAAAAGACGATAAGGATATGCTTTTATGTTCCATGTATTAGTTTTTCTTTCCTTGTATTTGCGCTTCGTCTGGGCGAAAGACTTTTTGAAGCAAAAAATAGGCGTGCCGCACTTTCTCCACACTCAAAGTAGATCTCAGCACCATTAAAAACGAAACTGGAAGCAATCTCCTCCATGCTAAAGTACTTTCACTTTCCTAAATACAGGAAGAATTGAGAGCCGTGACGTTTTACTTTCATCGTGTTATTCGAGCGCTGGATTTTGCGGTACGCGAGAGACGGAGGCTAAGCATAATAGGAAAACAATACGTTGCCATTTCTGTTGAACTTTAAGGATTGGAAATCGTGACAGAAATGTTTCAGCTCATGATTATCATGGCTTTGTCTGGCTCCTGCCATAAATTGTGGAAAAAAGTATATTTGCTTCTCTTGCCTATGAAATCTAGTAATAAAACGTCCATCCATAAACGTCAGTCTTCTGGCAAGTAAAATTCTATTTGTGTTCTTAGACAGCGAAAGGAGTATCGTGTTTATGATCCTTGTGTGAGTTTCTCAAGCATCGTTTAGTGCAAGGAGTGAGCTTTTGCGATTAAATTACATGCACTTGAGTTCATCAGGTACTATCTCAGATTCTGTTCAAATTCAAAGAGAAATCTCTTTTTATGAATGCATATTATGTTTCGGATATAATACTGTATCCCACCACCACATTGGAAATAAAACCGCGGAACTAACGCTAACGTTGATGGCAGTAGCTCCGCCGAAACGCCATTGGCTTTCTACATAAAAGATACGTTATGGAATATGCCGTGAATTTAAATGCATGTTTCTTAAAGCTTGCAAAAACTTTTAAGACAAAAGGTAAATGGAGCTGGTTATCATACTACGGTGCGTAAAACTTGAAGAGTGCGAGACAAAAAATTTGGTGGGAAGTTTGAGAAAAGCGGAAGACAAATTATCCAAGTTGCGAAACATGTGGCGAAAATATGAACTGAGATGCACGGCTTTAAATTTACAATGAAGAATATAATATGATACTAGATGTTGACTAAATTAGCCGTTGGCGAAATTCCATATACACGGTTGAAGCGGCCCCTTTGACAAAACTTAACTCCCTGAAAGATTACAGAAACGTGAGATGTTCCTGTCTTGCAAGTTTAAATTTAACGTGTCTGTATACTTTTGCACACATCCAACACGAAGAGCAAACAGCTCGGCTGTCAAGATACACGAATGCAGGGAAAACGAACGCTGAGCCCATGGCGGCGAGCTTGGTGAAAGCTGACCTTGCTGGTCCAAGAGCCTTCACGTATTCACGACGAGATGCTCCTCACGGACTTGTGCTACGTGAGTTCTCCAGTCTCATTTATTAAAGCACCTTCTACTCATACAAATGGCAAAAAGTGGCGTCAGCTTCCGTCCTTTGTGACATCAATCCTTAGCTTGTTACGCACCAACGTAGATCCTAAGATACAATGACAGGAGCAAGGGAATCGTTACTGTGTCTAGGAGAGAATTTAAGCAGAAATTAATGATTTCCACGCTCCAAAGTGGTCACCGAGACAATGAGAGGAAGAAGACGTTTAGACTGCTCCTTCCTGAATGCTAAATTACTAATCTGATACTCTATCCAAGTCTCCGGACAGCTAAGCTTTGGCATAGTAATTGCTGCCTCCGAGTCACGTTTCCCCCCCGAGTATTTCCCTGAGTGCTACAAAAAAGTAAGTTAAATCCTCAGATAACGCCGCCAAAGTTCAAGAAAAACCTTCAAAGGGGCAAGCATGACGGTATTAGGGCAAAGTTTATGTGAATTTCGAGATGACTATCCCTTCACCACAAAATAATACCGTGTCTAAAATATTGACAAGGCAGAAGTAATTTAGTTACAGAGAATTCAACTTCTTCTCAAGTAACTTCTGTTCAGTAGGGGAGCAGCAAATTCAAGGAAAAGTAAACTCTGGCGAATTTTGTTCTGGACTGAAGGAAAAGGAGTTGGATGGAATCGACATCACAGCACAGCCACACCGCTTCCAGCAAGATGAGCCACTGAAACGAGAAAGTGTAGATTGCAACCATCTACTTTTGGAATCAGAAAAGCCGAAAGCGTTTTGTAACCGGGGTAAATGCCAGGCAAGGCTTTTTATCCCTTCCAAGCTGCAGTCAGATATGAACAAGTTCGAACTTTCTCCGCGGATGTCAGCAAAGTCTACCGCGGGAAATGAAGACTAGCTTCAGGAACATACATGCCCGAGGTCTGCTCCCAGTCTCCCAGTGCGACGTCCTAAACTGTGCTTCAGACGTGGGAACGAAGCCCGTTACTCGGTCATTCTCAAGAGTCGGAAAGCTTACACCGGCTGATAGAGCTGGAGCTTGAACGAGTAATGTAATGTGGGGTAACGCTCAGATGTTCATGAAAGGACGACCAGCCAGTCACTCACTGGGTGGTGGAAGTACCGGCGGAACGATGCTTGAATGGCTACAAACGCTCGTATTTCTAGAGACAACCTGTAATTTTCAAGGGAATAGCTTTGCCCGTTTATTTCAAATCCTATATATTCTACGGGACGGTTTAATTTAAATTGAGCTCTTTCATGAATGCCATTCGGTGGGATTTCACCTCCGGCAACAAAAGCCGTGTACCTCGCAAGAAACTACTCTCGAGAAATAAAAAAATCTGAGAATATGTTATTTGTTTTCGAAATATTAGCATGGAAAGTATTCAGGAAGAAAAGAACAGCGAGTATTGTACCAAGAGAACACATTGCTCTTCCGTGTGACTACAGTGAGGTAATGAGAATTCCAAAGCCGACAATGTAGTGCAACTCCATTTCCTTTTTTTTACCTAGAAGAAGAGATCAAGGACCAGGAGAATTTATGTGAAGGTATTTTAACACGTATGAGAAAAGAAAAGCCAGATGGTAGTTGAAGTTGAAGGAAATTCAAACTACGATTTGGCCCGGAATCAAGTTGCATCGATTTTTAGCAAGAAATTTCTATGGAATCATATGAGAGAGAACTCGCAGGGATTCTCATCTGTAATATCCGAAGAGGGAAGGAAGTTGTGAGCGGGAACCAAAGGCAAGGCAGGGAGAAACATCTCCTTTACAACATTCTCCACAATGTCCGCATACCATCCCCCGGAGACCCAGAACAGCTTATAGTTCCTTATAAGATTTAATTCTATTCAAAATTACCCCCGCCCACCGTATCTGCCCATGCTGTAGGCAGTTTAACTGCGGATTCATTTACCATGTTTCTCCCGTTTTTACAGCACAGCAATTACTTTACCTCACCCCTCCCGCTTCATCCGTTCCGAATCAAGTTCCTCATTAATACAGGACGGTAATTTCGTTTGCGGCAGATACATTTCCATTCTATAATTATTTTCCACTTATCGATTGCATTCACTCACTGACATAATTTGCTGAATCATCAATGGAGTGGAATATCCTCGTATCTTCCTCTCAATATCCCACTTTAAGGTTCTTATGTGGATTTTATCCCAGTCTTCCACTTCCATTAAGTTTATGCCAGCCTCAGAGGTAAACTATCCCTGGCTTGGCTAGGCGTTTTACTACGTGGTGATATTATGTACTCATGGTGCAAGTACATGTTTTCCCTGCATGCAAAGTCGCTGAAGCGAAGACTCGCGGAAAATACCACTCGAGTTGCCGGTACTGACTATGCTTGCTTCACTGACAGCGAACTCCTGTGTTAGGAGCCGTAGGAGTGAAAGCTGCGGAATAAGATGTTAAGACCGGTCTTCAGTAAGGGAGAGAGGGGAAACTAAGGGACAAAGTTGAGTGGAAAAAATTAATGAAACGTGACTGAAAATAATTAATAATGCAGCCGCACTTAAACAGATGGTGAAAGTGCGTATGCATAAAGTTGGACTGGATAAAAGACACGTTTTCTGGCTTTGGAGCAAGACGGACGGAGGAAATAGAGATGTTTCCAGTCTCTATATTAAAAGAAAACATTGTTTATTATTTACATTATGATATAGTAAAAATGCCTGGAATTTCATAAACGAAATGTTGCAAGGAACCGCTGAAAGCTTCAGCAAACTATTTCATCATGAACAGCCAAATGCAATAGCGCGGCAGGATACTCGGTGAAAGGACTCGGTGAGCGTAGTCAGCATTAGTCTCGGGAATGTATTCGGTGAATGAATGCCGTTTATTTAGTTTCACAAGTGAATTAAAAAACTCGGATCCCGCAGAAACGAGGACCTCGACGTATTGCATAAGCACTTCATTTCAAGCCAAGATGTCCGAAATTCCAAAAGAGAATTTATTTTATTCCTCCTGCCCCTTCTTTATTTGCGAGGCCAACTGTGAATACAAATTACCAAAATATTAACAATTCAACGCCTTTAACAACGTCCCATTCAGCTCTCCTTCCTCACAGGGCATAATCAACTTGGCTTATGTTCACAGCCTTGGAATGCATTCACAACCCATCTGTTGGGCAAATGATGGAAATCTATTATGGTAAAATGAAAGTCGCAGTTGACAACACAACCTAACGTGTGCAGACTCACAGTACTTGAGAGTTTATGGAAACTATCGCCGAATGACTTTCAGTAAAATACTACGGTGCCAAAACAAGAATGGCCAATTCACAATTCCGTCTAGGTGTACACACACTTACGATTCAGTACCAACTGTTCCATTATTATGTAGCCAATGAGAGTTCAGCCAAACTAATGGCGACTTTCTCTACACCTTTAAA
>VRMD01000029.1:0-59464 GCA_009872375.1 Sminthurides bifidus
GTCAGCACGTACTCGCCGCACTGCTCCCTGTCAATCAGACCCGCCACGGATATTGACCCGCTTGAAGGATGAATTGCGAACTTGCCGTCCCCCATCCCCTCGGGAATTACGTACAGGAACGTATTATTAGGCCCTAAAAACAGGATTATGATAAGAAAAAATAACATCCCAATCTGCTGCAACCACGGAACAAACTGGTTCACGGGAATAAAATTGCACACTCAAAAATAATTACTCCTCGGTCCCATCCATCATCAGGCATCCATTATGTCTCAAACTTGCTACCGCCGCAACTGCTCTGCATGCATCATCCTTCTTTTGTGGGTAAAACATCCGTATTTTATTCCCCACCAGCTTCGCTTCCTACATCACTAATGTCTGATTATTTCATCGGTTATGGTGGAGATGAGCGAAATTCAATCATTTGGCCTGGCTGATATGCTGCTGCTGAAACAGCGCTTTTCCGCAACTCTCCAAGTGAAAGAAGGAGGCATGTATAAGAACTGCTGACACAAACCCAGTACCGCAAAGCGCTTTCAAGGGAAGAATGGCCAGCTGAATGGCGCTTGAATTCCTGCCATGGAGCAAAACTTTTAGCCTGTCTGCATACACGGTACTGGCTCCGTGGCTTGGAACGAACAGTTTTTTCACCGGCAGTTTAATTTACAATCGTCCATTACATCCATTACAAACGGCTTAAGACAAGGCAGAGTGGCTCATCGCTATAAGTTCAGCCTTAATGCCAATGCAACTCTGTCATCTTCATACATGGAGGAAAGGAGTGAAAGAAGCGAGTTTGTCGACTACGGGATTGCGGGCTAACGTATGTGTACATGCTTGTGTGTGTGCATTTGTGCGAATGAACACCTTGTATTACGCTGTTCATCTCTCTCGCTCGCAGTTATGCGAAACAAATATGCAGATGGGCCGCTCGGAAGATTTGAAAGACGACGAGAATACCCGTTCATTCGGATGCACCACCTATTCATTATTACCTTTTATTATTATATGTGCCTGTTCGTGTTTGAGTCAGAGGGTGGATTGAATGCATTGCATTGTGGTGGCGATGTTGCAGCAGCGCTCGCCATAATACGTACAGGATCCGGCAGCAGTGCCTGAGTTACTTGCTCATCTGCTTTTTGTGAGTTTGATCCCTTCCTACTTTACCTGCTCATCATCTCCCGGCAAGAAGTTGTCTCCCAAGAACAACTCTCGTCCTACCACAGACTTGTCGTCATTATCATTCCAATTGCCATGGAAATCATCTGTCTCTTTCCTCGAGTATTATTCTTTTCCTTGATTGCAATCCTAATGCAGTGCCAGCAATCATTTTCTCGCACACACTAAACCTCCACTTAAGTAGTTGTTCCGAGGGATTGCTATGCGAGTAATACGCAGGAGAATCACACGCCATTACTCCATTTCAACTCCACATCTCTCATTCCTTCACGATTCGGCCAGGTCTCCGAGCCAAATATTACACATGTGCACACGGACACACGTATGCGGTCATGTGTTTGTGAATGTGGATTGCTTTCGCCATCCATCCGAAGGCTGATAATGGCGTAAATGAGGTTTGGGCAAAAAGCTCTGATTGAGTTCTCACAGTTTTGCATGGAATCCCGCAATTTTGTAGATCCGATTGCTACCAGCCACAACTACAACCACCAGCTGCACATTAAACAAAATTATTCTAATGGCATCCACTGCGAAACCGTATTATCAGAGCTGGAGCACAGGAAAAGTTCACCCGTGCATGGGCTTAAGTTGCTCTAAAGATTGGATTGGTGGTCGTCGAGGGATTCTTTTCCTTCTCGATCCAGCTCACTCGTCTTCGTCTTCTTCATTCTCAGCTTCTTCTTCTTCTTCCTTTCCTCTTGATACCTTTCCTGCTGATGATTCCTGGCTGCATTCACCTATCTAAACTACCTGTTTGTCCATCCATCCATCTGTCCGTCCGTCCAGCCGTCGCAGCAGCAACCATCCCTCATTAGTATGTAAGTATACAAGTGCGGGAAGATGATTGTAATAAGCCAGAAACTCGTTCCCCTTTTCACCCCTACTATTACGGTGCGGCCGGCAGAAGGAAGAATCTTGAAAACTTGAGTCTCCGTTCCTGGGATGGACTTTGAGTGCTGAAGCCAGCTACTTCTCTACTACCTCTGGGACGAAACTCTGACTTGTTTCACAAATCAAACCAACAATAGCTCCGGCAACTCCTCACGCTATATCCTTCTAAATAAAATAAAAACCAGATCCTCCGCCAACAACAACAACATAATAACACACTCCTGCTACACAATCCATCTACCCTGACTTCTCAAACAAATTCAGGCATTAAACACATCCCGTCTCCTTCTCATTCTTATCAACTTGATTCCTAATCTTTTTCAACCACTGCTCTGCAATTCCACTCCATCCTCCTCGCCGATGTCAAAGCTTATCGCTTGCCGAATCCTCAGAATTTACCCTTGTTCAGGACCAGTATCGCAAATTTAGATCATCATGTTCCTCCTCTTCTCCGCTTTTTTTCCAAGCCATTCACAGCTGTTGTCAAGGAGATTTATCTCAGTTCTTGGAAAACTTTTAGGAGGAGTCAATCATGTGACACTGGCAATCCTCCCAGCGAACCAGTATGAGTGACAACTACTAGCAGCACCACCGACCTCCAATCTTCTCATCTTTGAGTGTGCAATTTTATCAAATGTACTCTACCGTAGATTCAACATTTGCTTACCTTGATGACGATCCAGGGCTGACACTCTGATAACCTCAGTTCCCAGAAGGGAGTTTTCCTGAACTCGAGCTTCGTACTTGCGATGCATGAATTGCGGAGGACTATTTTGCGTACTTTCTAGCGACACACGTAGGAGCTGTGAGCTGATTTTGGAGGGGGATCCGTGATCAGTGGCACTGACATTCAATGAAAAGTAATCAAAATCCTCTCGATCCAAACGCACGAGTCAAGAACAGTTCCCCAGTTTCAGCATTAAGACCGAAGAATCCTGCATGGTTGCCAGCTGTGATGTTGTAGGTCACTCGACCATTGTCACCGGAATCCATATCAGATGCAATGAGCCGATGCACCACAGCTTTCGATGGCTCTGAGCCATACACCGAAATTTTTGACGAGGAGACGAACTCTGGCATGTTGTCATTCTCGTCCTCGACCAGAATCATAACCGTTAAAGAGGAGTTGAGTCGCTCGGCGGCCACGGCGGCTTGATCCGTGGCGATGATTACGACCATGTAGGCCGCTTGCGTTTCATAATCCAAAGCAGATTGCAAGTACATGACTCCAGTAAGAGGATTTATACGGAACTTGTCCTCGGGATGCTGTCGGCTTATTTCATAGTGAACGATGCCGTTAACACCGTCATCGAGATCGATTGCACTAAAGTTCCACACAGGGCTGCCGACGCGGGTGCTCTCAGAGACGGAAACGCGGAGCGGATCCGGCGCTTCGAAGCGAGGGGCATTGTTGTTCACATCCACAATATCGATTTCAACATTTATCACATTGCCCAATGCCGAAGTTTCACTATTGTACACAGCTTTCACTTGGATCAAGTAATGGGATGTCACTTCAAACTTGATCTCCTTGGCCACTAGGATCGCTCCGGTCGTCTTGTCGATGTCAAAGGTTTCGTGCGTATTCCCTCGAAGGATCATGTACGTGTACTTCCTCTCACTTATGTTAATGGTGTTGGGGTGATCAGCGTCGCCGCCGTCAGACCCGTCCTCACTCGCTGTCACTGTACCCACCACATGGCCGATTGACACATTTTCGTTGAGCTGAAATATTTGTTGTTAACATCTCATTAAAATGCTATGAAATACCGCAATATCATCATCAAGTTTCAATACGAGCTCCGTGACCAAGTCCCTCATCGCACAAATATTATGGCCAATATAATAATGCTTCGGACAGGAAACCAAAGACAATCGAACTTTCTCATCTTCACCCAATTAGTGGAGCCATCCCTCGTATTGTACGCATGCATGGGGAAACAAACGCTCCATACGTCGATAATTACCGACATGAAAGGTAAATGCGTATTTTATTAGCGCTCTAGCCCTATGATGGGGAGCATTAAACGGTGTCAGATTCAACGGTTCACGGAAGGAAGGAGGCTCTCGAGGATTTTATCATGTTACACGAACCGTCCCTGCTGATTGTCGGAAATGAGGGGGAGGGCGGAATGTGGCCATATTTGCGGAGCGAGTGTCTGACTGCTCACATTCATCTCGGACAGAACTCGCTGCAGAGTCGTGCCTCGTTAAAATCCAGAGAAACCAAAGAAATCTCAGTGAGACAGGAAAAGAAAATTAATGATACCTTGAAGTTGAATTTAGACCTCGCAGGAGTCTGGCGATTATCGTTAACATCCAGGATTTGGACCCTGTAATCTTGAGTGGTTTGTAGGGGTGGGACTCCCTTGTCTTTGACCATTACGCGGAGCGTATAAAAGGGTTTCTTGTCATGGTCCAATACGTTGCGAGTCCGGATGATTCCCGTGCTGGGGTCAACGGTAAAGTCCTCGAAATCCCTCTGCCCATCTGTTTCGGGGACACAAAATTACATGCATGGATGAGAAAAGAAATTAGGAGAAAAGACAAAAGTTGTTTTCCTCTTCACTTCGCCACAATTTTTCTTTGTGTGCAGTCTCGTGAGGAATATTATATAAGGCTCCGAGCAATTTTGCTTCAGGTGTGCGTGTGTTCCAATCATCTAAATCATAGTCTACTCCATAGATCCTTGGGTCCCTCCCTCCAAAGGTTCTGGCTTGACCCTGTACTTTGATTAGTGTATGTATACACCCGGCTGATGAGGCGACGAGACTCACTCACTAGTATAATGTGTACTCAAAAATATTGCTCGTTTTTTCCTCGCCACAACAAGCTGACCCCATGTTCATCTCCTATCTGCCTCCATCTCTGTCTCATCATCCAGCTATTACAATTCACAAGTTCCAGACTGAAAAGGAGACGGAACAAGATACTAGTGTTTGCTACAGCCGAGACAATTTTGATTCGTTATTATTCCACTTTTGAATTTCACATCGACATTGTCACAAGGACAGGACAAGCGCTTGTCGCTACGAGACGTTTGGAGGAATCGGAATAAAAAACAGCAGACACCTCTCCAACCCGTGTCCTTCCCTTGCTCCGAGAAAAGAGTTTGTCTCTATTATTCACAATAATTATTATGAGTGACGGATGTTGTGAGCACTGGCCCCTCTAAAGACTTTTCTCACAGCCCTTTCGTGTCATCCCTGATAGTTTGGAAAGCCTTCTTTGGAAACAAATTGATCCCATTACTACAGCTATTAGAATCACCATAATTAGAAGCCATCAGTGCTAGGAAATACGCATCCCTCATCTTCGAGTCTTGGACTGAATTCTTCACAAATACTCCGTCCGATTGATACCTTACACGCCCCGAAATTTGTTATGTCCTATCCTAATCTTTGCACTGGCTGGCAGATGAAGGAATGGATGGAGCTGAATACCAGAGAAATCTCATCATTCTGGACCGGAGGAGTGGAGCATGACCGGTCTAGCGAGCGATGCTCCGCTTCTGAAATCCCTCAACCAATTCCTTAATGACTTGTGCGTCTGAGCTGAAAGATTCGAGCATCATGATCAATTCTCCAGAGCACATGTTCCGTTGCTGGACGCAAGAGCAAGGCAAAAGTTTGTTTTCCAAGCTTGCTTTTCCATGATTCAACTCGGAGCAGAGCTGAATGGAGTTGAACGTCGCTTGTTCTACACATGAGCACTGGACGGACTAAAGTCATAGGTTGATCGACTGTTGGANACTGGACGGACTAAAGTCATAGGTTGATCGACTGTTGGAGAAAAGTGGAAAAGTGAAATAGGTTGTACTGCCTATTGACGTGGCGGACAAACTACATGACTAATAACACGGAATACCTTTTCCACTATTCCCTATCAACGTAATGTTAATTGGGGTCTCTTTTTGAAAACATCTCTGTTTGACGGTAGGTGAAACACGCATTAGGAGACAAGACATGGGAATTCCTACGGTCCTTACATGGACCTGGTTTCGTTCCTGGTACGGCTACGAGAGCGAGCCTACATTTGCTGATAAATTACCCAAATGGTCCGCTCATAAGGTTTTGAGAGGAAAATATCTTGTTAGAAGCCGCGGGCCGCCAGACTGTCGAGTCGACCGTGTTTTATTCCGATACAATATACACGTTGTAGGGCATAGAGGTGAATCGTGGCGGTGTGAAGATAACAAGATTGATACTTACCAGGGACGAGTGAAAAGGTAAATGTGCCATTAAGTCCGTTGTCAGGGTCAGTGGCGACTACTCTCGTCACCTCCGTTCCGCGAGGTTGGCCCTCTCTCACTACCAGAATGTCATCTCCAGGCTCAATCTGAAAAATCAAAGAAGTTAATCATATCATGTGATCGTGGTGAAGTCACGTGTGTCTATCTCTCCAGGGGGCCGGAATTCCTAAATTCCTTATCCTCATCAAGTGTGTCACCGAATGACTAAATTGCTTCCCCTCATTCCACGACGGGTTGACAAGTAAAAGAGAGGAAGATGATGATAAAAAAGCTCAAGTGCGTGAAAGCACCTTTGTCGAAGACGAAGAGAGAATGAAGCGCAACTAATTTTTGGACAAATATAAAAGATTTATTACCTGTAACGGTGCATTATCATTAACATCAGAGACATTAATGTGGACAATGGCTTGGGACTGCTTCTGAGGAATTCCTTGATCGTCGGCCACCACGTGAAGCTCGTACGACGACTGAGATTCGCGATCCAAGCTCACTGTTGCTCGAATTACTCCTGAAAATTACAATATAATTAATCATTATTAAGATACCGGTTCACTTGTGAGAAAGGAGGTAGGAATTGTGTCAGCCATACGGCATAGTTATCAAAATTTTCGACTATGACAAATCTGTCAGGTCCTAATGGCCGTATAATCGACGTCGCACATGACTCTTCCTTGAATTCGAATGAGGGATTTCAAGTAAAGATTTGAGATAGAGGGAGAGAGAGCAAGATTGGCGTTTTAGTGAAACATGTGTGATACTTTGCGTCATTACCGTTGCAGCAGAGAGATGAAAAATGTAACGGATTTGAGAGAGAGAGAAAAAAAACTACCAAAATGCTTTGAATTCCTGCATAGAACCTACTCCGCAGTATTGTACTGTCGGATAGCGGGGTTTGAGTCATGGGTGCATCATCGTTTATTTGAATGCGGACATTGATGTGATTATCCACCGGGTGGCTTACGTGTGGTTCTCGTCTGCCAAAGTTACACGGTTTAAATTCAAAATGACGGGGGAATGTGAGGAGAAACTGAGGAAAATCCCATTAGAAAAGCTTACACGAGCTGTACAGTTTGGAAGCATTTGCATCTCATGATACGACAATTCATGAAGCTGCTGGAGAATGGAATTCAGAGGAAGGGATGAATACCTTGAAAATTTCTATAGGATGCAAACTACACTTATAACAGCAGGAGAAAGGCTGGCAGAGCAGCTCGTCGTAACGTTGTCGTGCTGCGTGGTCAGTGGAGAAAAGGTCTGGGCCAGTTGGGCAGGTCCGAGAGTGAGGTAAATAGTAAATATAATCGCCTGCCGGCCTCATGCCCGGTCATGCCTTTCCTCCATGTGAATCCTTGAAGAATCTTTCGCTTTACAACTCATCCGCGATTATCCTGCTCCAAAGTTACGTTGAGGTACTCTAATGGAGCTGCTCTTATAGCCTCAGGATCCTCCACAAGGACCTGAAAATACTACCTTGGCAAGGAGTATTAGGGAAAAAGATAAGGTATAAATGCGCTCCCAAGCGTTTAGGCTACACCAGCCGTAGAATGAAAGGTAAGGCTACTTCAAGGCAAAGAGGGATGGACCAGGTAGACGGGGTTGTTGCGTTCCTTGGAACAAGTGACTGAGGAGAGACTGGAGAAGGGCGGTTTTGGGGCATTATTTTCAAGTTGAATCTTTTACACATCCCTCGTGGTTGGCTTTACACGAGAAGGTGAGCTGAGCTGCTTGGACTTCAAGTCCTTAAAAGCTGGTAACAGTTCACTCATCTTTGTCCCATGCTAAGTGTCAAACGCATGCTGAGACAAATAAATATGAGGCAAGCGGTCCGCATTGTTACCTCATGTATACATGAAGGCAAGAATGGCCACTTTGTCTCCGGAATTACGCAGATTGACTCCCTCGATGCATTGAAACGACCCGGGTGACCTGAACTCACATTTCAACAGCCCCAAGTCCGCTATTGTCATTCATAACAATGACTACATGTCGCAGGAATTACCCCCTGTACGCTGGCAAGTGTCTCCAGGAATCCATTACTGCATCTCTCTTCTATAAATTATTGATCATCGTCGTCATCATTGTGTTTATCCGCATCCTCATCCCCAGCAAGATAAACCCATAGCTACACCTAGCACATGATACTTTGCGGAAACAATGTGGACAAAGCGAGGAAGAAAAACTAGACACCGTGACACTACCCCCTGGTACCTATCAACTTTCACTACCTGTTTATACTTTGTGTGCTTTCATGTGACAAATAGCTTTTTCTTTCAAGAAGTTTCTCCCGCCTTCATTCATTTTTGACAGGAAAAAATTATTCGCCAAAACGGAAAAACAAAGACCGCAGCTTTTTGTCCTGGTATAATTGGTCTGAGAAAACTTGGAACTAAAGGCCTGGCGATTGCAACTTCTTATGTTGTTTGTACAGAGATCCCTTTGGGATTTCAAATCCAATGGAAGATACCAATGGTTTGAAAACTCAATCAAGTCACGTCTTACTATCCCTTTGAAGTGATGAAGTAACCAAAAACGTTATGAGACAGTGCAGATGATCATCTCACGTGGGTGATATTGTTGTTTGAAAGCTGAGAAATTGAGATGCAGAGGAATCAATGCAGGTGGCTTATGTCGGCAACATGTGATGTTGGCCGAGAGCTGGATGAATTCCAGATAATTCCAGTCATATAAAACATGTAGCTGTGATGAAAATTATGGCAAGTTGTCGGTCACTTTTGTACATTAGATTAGGAATTTGTGTGAGCAGAGTAGGCATGTGCTCTGCACAGAGGCAGGGTAGGGAGAGCAAAGCCGGCCGAAGGGCTGGATCAGGTGTGAAAACTTGTGCTGGAGAAGACAAATGCAAAGTTTTCGGACGCGGTTTATTTGAGCAAGACTAAGGTAGAGAGGGTGGTTGAGGAATAATAGGCGGTGGATTATTACTTTTATTAGAGCCAAGTGCCGCATGCCCTGCGACCGTAGCACGGTTACCAGGGTGGTGAGAAACCTGTTTGACTCTACGTATACATTTATGCCGACCATCTCTTTCCGAAAGGAAGGATACATATTAGTGTGGCCAGATCGGCGCCCGATTCTACCCATTTCCTTTGAGACACAAAGATAATTACACGGTTCCATAGCCAAGGATACTGAGAAGGACAGGTCAGTAAGGAATACTTGTTTACCTGTCTGGAATTATTACCATATGACATTACTTGCCCTTGTTGTTTGGGCATTGCTGCACACAGTTGCCACATCTTGCTATGCACTCATGCACCGGCGTAAACCAGGTGATGTGCAAGCTAATCTATGAACTCAGCATTAGATTCCGTTGTCATGGGACCATTGTGACGTCAAATTCTCTTTTCTATCACAGATTGAAGAAGATGGTACGAGAGGAACGCATGTGGAAGAAAAGAAAACTTTTCCGACTGGCAAAGCTCGTTCCGTAATAGGAGTTGAGCTGACTGAAATCTCAAGACGGATGTGCCGTAAGGCTACGGGCTGAAGGAGAAGCAGGCAGATTGACCTGTGGCATCGGAATGTGATCGACAAAGTGGATCCAATTTGAAGTTATATGAGAAGGCGTCTCGCGGCTTGCCAAATGAAATGCTTGCATAATTTGAGGAAAGTGCATGAGAGAGGCTCGACATGATGCATGATAGAAATCACGAAGGAGCTATTGGTTGAAAATTGCAAGCTATTTTGAGGCGTTGGTAGGAGGAAAGGGCCAAGACTGTCCGTTGCTCGAACCGATGCACCGTAACTGACTAGGTTTTGGTTTTGCATCCTGGGATCCAATTTACCGGATATTCCACCCAATCAAGCTGGTCAGTACGAATCCCTCCCCTCATTTCTCATTTGTTGCAGGGAAATTTTGTTAACTGGATTTTTTTATCGCAGACTTGAAACCCATTGCATGCCTGCTGACTCGATTACTCCTCTTTTGCATCGCTTTTCAGATTGATTTTGCTGACTTGATGTGCAAGCAACCCGGAGCCGGTCGTTGCGCACCACCACTCATTCTCTCTGGGAGCTTCATTCTTTAATCTCTGTCCCATTGAATCAGCTGCAGCCCACTTGATCAGAGGCCCAGCGTCTGCATACAGCCACCGCTGCCAACCTCCTTTCGTGAGGGATGGGTTTAATAGCGTGTAGCATTAATCGGTAATACAGAATGCAGATGAGCAGCGAGGAGCATGAGGATAAGGATTCGCTCAGAAAACATGTTCAGGTGTGTGTGTGTGTATACGGTAAACGGAACTGGCATTGGGAGACTAAGACTCTGCGGTTGAAAACTCCTTTCAACTTTGAAGCAGATCCTTGGCCGCGATCAGAGTCGAGTACGGAGAATTCGCACAAAGGATCGGACTTGGACCAAGAAGAAGAAGACGAGGAGGTAAAAACGGTTGTGTACATAGCGGGATAATGAGGGAGGGAAATAATTGTGAAATGTGTTTTCTGCTTCGAACGTGACCTCGCGGGAAGGAAAACTTTTCCACTTTGAACAACTTTGAGGAATTACACATGGACACGAAGAAAGGGAGAGAAATTGAGGAAAAAACGGACTGCACACTCATAAGATTGTTTCATTACGCCGTTTTATTAGTTGGCTGAAAAGAATTTGCGAATAATCGCAGGCAGCAGTCTGTTGTCTGGGGAAGTTTATTATTTCGGAACTTGATGTTTTATGTCTTTTAAATTATGTAGCGAGAAGAAGGAGACGACGGACGGCGAAGGGAGAGCGAGAGAGAGAGAGCGATATTGAAAGAGATGGAGCGAGGAGAATGTTATGGAACAGGCCTGAAAGCATTCCACAGGGTCGGACTAGTATTGTCTGCACGGACGGAAAGATGCAGGGCTTTCTTCTAAGGACTAATAAGATGGGATGAGGTTGCAGGAGTTGGTCTCCTTGTCTTGCCAAGATAATGTGAAGAATGAAAAAGAAGTCTGGACGTAAGAAAGCTGTCACTAATGGAGTAGTGGGGAAGGTAGGAGGTGTCCATACATAAGGTGAGATAGACAAGAGAGGAAAATATCTTGTGGAAATCTTGCTGATAAAAAGCAGGGATTCTCTCTGTCTTCTCTAACTTTACCCATCTCCATCTTACCCCTACCCTTCACACCGGCCCGTACTTATTGTAAATCTCTCACATGCTCATGCTCCGAAACTGTATTGGACTTTGAGATCCGTGTGCATCTTTTTCTCCCGTCGTAAAGCCAGGAGCAGGTCTACAGTAAAAGGCAAAGTGAGATTCGGACGAATGGAGTGAGAGAGAGAGAGAGAGAGGATCTGCTTTGGTACATGTTATTTTCGGAAGGATACACACACACTCGCATCTTAAGCTTTGTAACTTTTATTGCTCCCCTGAGGGCAAAAGGTAAAAAGTAAATCTATGGCATGAGCATAATTTCTAGAGTATTGGGTATTCTTTCCAAAACTTGGCTCAGTTAGCCTACCTGGATGATTTATTGATACAGGAGCAGCAAGGACGCGGATGCATGCGTGACGGCCTTAAAAAGTGTCCAGGAAAGCCGTACATGCTTACAAGAAACTGAAGAAGGGATAAAAAAAATTGGAAATTATTTTATTCAACGCTTCAATTTCCAAAACGCTCAACTCACTTTCCAATCTCAATCTCCCTTCTCCAGTTCTTCTGATCCTGATTGAGTTGGGAAGCAAACATGTTTCGTATAGACAGTGACCCTGCTACTTACTTGTCGGGCTATACTACTGCTCATGCAGACGTCTTCAGCCCTATGAATGCATTACGTTTTCTTTCTCAATCTACAAAGCCTGACTTGAGCCTATACGAACTCGACAAGGATTGTGGAAAGCTATAAGGTTTCATTTGATTTTAATCATTTCCTCATAGAATCCTCTTCACCTTGGAGAAGTTGGACAGTGGGAGTGAGAAAATTTCCCCGGATTTAATGTGACTTGTAAAATGCTCATTTTACTATTTTCTCATACTCATGTTGTTCTTGTTTCTTCATTGCTCCTCTCGTCTGCTCTTGGGGAAAGAAATTGGGCGTTAGATTTCACCTTAGCAATCCATAGTAAAGCTCCACAAATCCACCAAAGAATCCTAAGAATCACACCGTGCAATAACTGTACACATAAAATCTTTCAACTTGTCCACCTCCTACAATATTCAGCTTGAGTGATCTTGATTCACAGGCTTTTATCTGTTGCCGAAATGTTAAAAATTCAATGCCTCATCCCATCATGACCGTTCGTGCGGGTATAAACTGTGTTTGTATGCACGCGCTTATGAATCTTAAACAGGCTAATTCAAGATAAGCTAGAAAAGCAGTTAAAATCAACAAGTGTCTGTGCTTCTAAAAACATGGTTGTTGTTGCACCCCCTTGGAAAGAATGAATGGCTGCACGCAACCCCCACACCGTTGCAGTTTTTGGGAGGCCCTGGCATGTGGACATTAGGGAAGGGAATATGTATTTTTGTTTTAACCTGTATTTGTTAAATGGACAAATACCAGAATTTAAGAGGAAGATTAATGGAGTTTTTCGTATGAGTAAGAGGTCGTGTTTTCTCAAGAGAGAGTCAAGAAAACGGTGATTATACCGGACAGACAGACGGTTCCGTGTATGGTGCTAATTTTAGATTCTTAATACCTTACACATCAGTTATTATTACCTAACGTTGGAACTCTTAATGGGTGCTTGAGAAGCTAATGTTCCATTGTTCTTGCATTTCTCGAGTTGGTTTATGGCATGATGTTCACGAGCTCATACCGTCGACTGGATTCCGATGAAAGGACTTGAAACTTGAATCTGTGAACTATTGGTGATTATGTGAGCTGCCCAGGATGACTTTCGTTGTCCATCTGCCAGAATTTTGAGATTGGGCGAGAATTGCTCAAGATGCAGGTAAAAAGTGCAGGAATTCTTGCTCTGTATCACAAGAAATTTGGTTGAGCGGGCAGAGCGCGGAAAAAATGACGAGGAAGGAGAATGGAAATGGAAGAAAAAACATTGAGCATCTCATCTCCTTCCTCATGCCCGTCTGCTTTATGAGCAGAGAGTTTTGCTTTATTACTATTTCGCAAATTTTGTTATTT
This sequence comes from Sminthurides bifidus, assembly GCA_009872375.1. NCBI lineage: Eukaryota > Metazoa > Arthropoda > Collembola > Symphypleona > Sminthurididae > Sminthurides > Sminthurides bifidus. The sequence goes on from VRMD01000029.1 coordinate 13,403, forward strand.
TCCTCGGTAACATGACAGTCGAGGACCTCCTTCTGCAGGTTTTTATTTCGTGATGAAGCGGAGCAGGATGAGAAGCCGAGAGAAAACCCTGATTTGCTAGTAGCAAATCGTGTCTGCGTTTATTTCTCGAGCCAAGACTTTTGAGCCGACTGGGAGTGCGTGGACGGTGGAGCGAGGCAGGGAATGAGCAAGAGAGATAGAATGCAATAACAGATTATTGTTGCGAAAGGAAAAAAAATCCTTTTCACGATACATGTTAACAATGGCACATCACATTTGCCAAACCCCGTAATTGAATCTGGTAATCTGGTTGATGGCATGAGGAGAAGTTGCCATGTGCAAGGCGGACAGGTGGAGGACACTTGTCTGGACTAGTATTTGGCAGGGTTGTGGTAAATTCGAAAAGTTTTCTCAAGCAGTTGATACTTGAATGTCAAAAGAAATGAGATAAGCTCCCGCCCAGGCGGATGGTTGGCATGCAAGTAATCCAAGTAAGGTGCGAACTACGGAGCTTAAAATGAAGCGAGACAACCGGGTAGCACTTATGACTTAAGCAAGGTGTTCAGTCCCATGGGCGAACACAAGACAGAATGTCTCTGTGTATGTGGAGAATTATAAGTTTCTCTTGTTGTTATTACAGGACAGAATTGTAATATTTTCTGTTTGTGTGCATGTTAGCCGTTGGCTAGCATAAAGGAGCTCATGTCCTTAATCCTTGTTATTACTTTCGGAACAAATTGGATCCAATTTTGAGTGAGAAAACATAGAGGAATGATACAGAGACCGCAGGAGATGAGGCAAGGACTGCAGCATGCACCTGTACTGATGAGCAGTTCCATGAAATTATCAACTCGGCGGCAACTTCTCCACAAAGTCTGCATTATTTCCCCATTCCTAATCTGCGGGGACCATAAATCAGGTGTTGTCCTCCTAGGCAAAGATGGGACGGGTCACAGGATTTCTGGTTCATGTCAGATCCCTTACACTTCTTAAATACAAGTTGCCGTAAAGGGAGTGACTCAAGCCGGCTGCAAGGTACAGGACAGAGTAGGATGCTAATCCACACAATTCTCTCGCTCACCACGAGTTTACGTGCTTAAATGTCATCGAATCCGCTGGAGAGCAGGTAAGAAGAAGACAGCGAGGAGGAAATTACTGGGTCGGCATTCCTCCCGTGTAATTTTGCAAGAGACGCAGAGACAATAGCAGTCCGGACTCGTATTTACTCAAGGGATGGATGGAAATACGAAACCCTTAAAACAGTGGGATGGAAAAGGAAAACGGATGTAAAGGTTCCAGTCTTGTCTCAAGATGAAGGTCCAAATGATAAGGTTTGGAAATTGAGCCAGCCTCCTGACGGAAAAGACAGGAGAGAAATGGCCAGAGCAATACAGGTATCCTGATTGAACCAGGTGAGTTAAAATTTCAAGATGTGCATATACAGGAAGAGGAACGTGTACTCAGGGGCTGGAAATTCACTCGTGAGTTTGTCTTTCTGCTTTCTGTTGATATTTTCCAGAATCCGTGGTCAGAGAAAAGGACTTGAGGACGTTTGTGGGCTTAGCGGCGGCTTTTATTCTAATGAGAGCACTTGCTGTGATAGCTACGAAGGAAAAGCTGGAATTCTTCATAATAATTTCTCACTTCACACCTTCTCCGTGGCATTATAAGGCAATTATTCTCTTTTCACGTGAAGATTTTTCATTCTCTACCCAGAAGAAAACAAAACACAGCAAGACTGAAGAGACCTTCCCTGACCTCCCCTGGATTCCTTTCCAATGCTCCCTTTTTTGGTCAAGTCATGCTCTGCAAGGGCACTCGCCAGCTTCACCCTCCTTCCAACAACAAATTCTAGGTTAGGGCAAGCGTACTTGCGGGATACCTCAGGATTTGCAAATCGAGTCGAGCTCTACAAAGGTGAATGTTACTGCAGAGTGGAGAAGCTTGAAGACAGGGAGGCCTTGGACACATTTAGGTGTAAAATGACGGTTAGAAACAGAAGAAGAATCATTTCCGAATGGGGGACGGGAAGACGGAGGAATGAGTGGGGTGCATGTAAGAATGCATGCGAAGATGTATGACTCGACACTGGAACAAAACAAGGGTGGGGGTTGGAATGATAGATGAAGGAGGGGCAGGGGTAGTTTGATGACGCCAAGGAAAATGGTATGTGAGTGATACATGATGTTGATAGACTATTTGATTTTTTCCTTGTCGTTCAAACGTTTTCTCACTCTATCATTAGATGAAATTAAAATTTATTCATTTGGAACAATTTTCCTTCGGTCCGACTCCTATTGCGTGTCTCTCCCCGCATGCTGGACAATGAACGCTCTGACTCGTTCTTCCGGACACTGAACACATTCCCTGACTGCTAAGCAGCAATTTAAATTGTACGTGATCTGCGCTACTTTTGCTTATTTTCTTCGATTCCCTACACATTCTTCCTCTTCCCGTCTGCATGTATTTTCTCTTTTCTCACACACTCGGCCGCGGTTGGAGTGGACGTTGGACGAATGGATGGAGATAACTGTTGAAATTTCTTATCATCAAATGAAAGGAGAAATGATGAGGACGAGAAAGCGTACAATTACAAAAATTTTTCCTGGCAACCACAAAAATTTCAAGGGAAGTTCATGAGCCGCCAGTTTGCCGCGACAAACTTGCCGTGTTTGTGCACATAGGAAAAGTACTATGCACATACTCAGCTTTTCTAAAAGTAAAACCAAGGAATGCCACTGGTCTCTAATACATAACGTCCCATTATAAATCGCTGGAAGGAAAAGAAGGTGTACGGATAACGTTTTCAGGCGACGGATTTTCCTCTTTTGGGAAACGGAAAGGGACGACTAATAGACTGATGTGTGACTGATACGGTTAGGTGCCCAGAGCCTGTGTGTGATGTGATGAACTTGTACATATGAGGATTGAGGATACGGGCGACGTTAAGGAGCTGGGAAGTCGTATTAGAACATTTACCAAGGAATCCCTTAATAGACAACAGGAAGCGACATAAGACAGAGTCGGTGCACGTAAGTGGTTCGGAAACAGTGTCGTGAACTAATGATGAATGTCGTGTATCGGCAAGTTTTGAACGGTCTGGGATCCGCATCATTAAATACCAAGGAGACATATTAAGCGAAGCGTTAATAAAATCCTCCAGTAGAAGGTTCAGGATCAGGGACTACACAACAACGCACTACTATTGGCTATTGAAGGAAAATGGAAATGGGACTGGTGGAATTCCTAAAGGCTTTTAATGCTATCACGGTTGAATGAGTCAAGGCAGCCGGTTGATGTTTGGGATGATGGAAGTGACAGATTTTGACGGGACGGAGGGATTTGTCATAGCAAATATGAACGGCAGTTTGTCATTTACCTGTGCTGGAGTCGATCTTGAAGGCGGTGTGCATTGGCTGGAGCGAGTATCTAATGGATCCGTTTTCGCCAATGTCTCTGTCCCGTGCTGTGACGCGTCCGACAGAGGCGCCAGGCTGATTGTTTTCCGCAATGCTAAACTTGTACTCGGGGAACTCAAAGTCAGGTGGATTATCGTTGATGTCCAATACGTTGAGATGAAAGGTACAGGAGGTGTTCAAGGGGGGACTGCCACGGTCAGTGGCAACCACTGTGAGCGTGTAATTTGGCATGAGCTCGCGATCCAAAAGCTGAGCAACTATCACAAGGTACACCACGCCATTTCGAGTTGTGAGACCGAAATGACCACCGCCTCCCAAAAGAGTGACATTGACATTGGAGTATTCCTGTTTGGAGTCCGGATCATGAACACTGATTCTGGCCACAAATTCACCTGGCTGAGCGCCTTCCGACACTTTTGGCGTGGCATCATCCGTCAGGAAGATCAATGAGATGATTGGCTGAAACAGAAACATAAAAAGGCAATTGGTTTCACACCATTCAGGAACCCGCAAGTGTCTTGCGATAATAAGAGAGTTAAACCCTGAGCGAGAGGCTGCGAGAGCAGCTCCTTTTGAGTACATGGCACTGTTATTACATCGTATGGCAACAGCAATAACAATGAAGCGGGTTGACAAGTCTGTCGCATCCCATGGCTTGATCAGATGGTTGGACTGATGTTGCGAGAGACTGGTTATAGCGGCACAGCTCGTTAACTTCGATTCGCCATTAGCGCAATTGAGATAGCCATTAAATAAATGGTTTACCACAAATTACAAATATGAGACTTGCATTGCCTTTTTAATTGACTGGGAAATGACAAAAGAGATGAGGCTGGATGGCATGACGAGATTCGAGAAGGATGGACCTACTATGGGATGTTGGTCGGGATGGGATTAATTTGCAGCAATTAAAGAGATGTGCTCTTAAATCTAGAGAGAAATGTTCAGCCTCCTCCTCAGCGCGAATCATTGTTGCAACGTACAAGGCTCTCAAGTCATCATGATAGCAAACATTTCTTTCCCAATAAGTGCATAAGCAGCTTCCACAAGGATCCTAACAAGGAACTCAACAGGCCGTATCTTAATCCGCTCTTACGGCATCTTCCTCTCTGCCATTCCTTTTCAATGCAACACTTTGCTTTCGAGGAGCCATTCCTCCACCACAACATGCCAGTCGGCCAGCTAGGTCGTAATCTTCTCTGCCTCTTTGCCTATCTCCTGCCTTCTTCAGCTACTTGTTACATTGCGGCCCTCCCCCAACCTCTATGCCTGACATTCTTCTTCCCATCAGCTTTTACCTTACCTACACGCTAATCAAAGAGAAAAAGCAACTCCATCTGGTGCTCCTAATGTACTCGGAAGGAGGCGTGCAGGAAAAAAATACCTGTGGGAAAAATTGCATCTTCCCTCAGCCTCAGCAGCTCGTGTCCTGTATACCTTCCTTCTCACTCAGAACACGGAATAACTCGAGGGAGAAACAAACGAGTTCGATATCGGATGCCATAAAACGTATCGTAAAGATTGGCACATAAACTGACACGAAAAGAAGACGCTGAAGAATGTGTGTGCTTCCGCCATCGGAACTGGAGCAAGAGTCTCGGCGGAATGAAAATGAAATTTCATATAAACTCGATAATGATCAAGCTATGCGAGTTCTTATTCTGGTGCAGTGGGAGATGCAGCAATGTTTGGGTTCGAGATCACCCTCCATGACCTGTTAACAATCGTTCCGCCAAAATGCAACGCGTGCAATATATGATAATTATGTGAACACGGATCACATTTCGTAATACCAAACCTAGTACTACATCAAGATTAGCTCTTCAAACTCGCGTGCCCGTCTCATTTCGCTGCATGGCGTGGCATGGCTCATGCTGAATTGCTCCAAGGTCTCGGATTTCGGATACGGGCCGACGGAGATGAAATTAATTTTAAATGCATCATCATCTCCTACTCCTGATGCAGATGCATTAATGCAGTCTCTATCGAAAGCTCCACCGGCGTCCTGTCACGTTCACCTGGAGTCCTGCTGGACAATCTCAGGTTCCACACCCTAATATTGGAATGAATGCGTTTGAAAACCACCTACCTACCTACCAACCTACTTATGCAAGAGTCTAGCCTGGGCTCCAGCAGTAACGCACGTGAATGCTGGACGACTTGCTACTTTGGCTCCTCTTGTGTCTGGCATCCAACCTTTTTGTCCACCTGTCAACACTGACTGGACAATAGACAGAAACTGTGAGCGGATTCAACTCTTTTCCTCGTGCTTCTCACCTGATTATCGTTGACGTCGATGACAGTTATGGAAACGAAAACAGTGGTTTCCAACGGCTGCACTGAGTTGTCCTTAGCAACGACCACTAACTCATGAACTTCCTTGCTCTCAAAGTCGAGAGGACGATTGACTGAAATAACACCGGTGTTTTTATCGATTGTGAAAATCTGCTCCTTGTCCGTCTGCCTCCGATTGATGGAGTAGGACACTTGACCGTTGGGGCCAGCGTCCGTGTCAGTGGCACACACTTGCAGAACACTAGTGCCCACAGTGGCATTTTCAGGAACAGTAGCGAAATAACGACTTTGATTGAATATCGGCTGATTGTCATTCACATCTTGGATGGTAACGTTCACGGTCATGGAACCCTTGAGGGGTGGCACACCGCCGTCATACGCGTCGATGACAAGCGTGTAAAAGGGAATCGTCTCCCTGTCCAGGAAACCGTTCACTTGCAAATCCAAATACAAAACACCGTCACGTTCCCGATGAGATGAGAGCCGGAATGCGTTGTTCACGTTCCCCGCGGAGATGACGTAACGCTGGGTATTGTAAATGCCCAGGTCCTTGTCCCGGGCGGGTTGTAATGTTCTCTTCACATCACTTGGCGTATTTTCCGGAAACTCAACACTCATGAATTCGGAGGGAAAGCGCGGAGCATGATCGTTTTCATCTTTGACTCGGATTATAACACGGATGTTTTCACCGTTAATCGGGATCGCAACGAGGGAGTACGAGTCCCTCGTCTCGCGATCCAGTTGAATCTTTGTCCGAATCTCACCATTGCTTTGATCAATTATTAAATCGGAATCGACGGAACTACCGGGAACTGGCACTATTAAATACGGCGGAGGAGGTTGCGGCGAGCCTGAGCTCTGCTCCCCGATGTAGCCGATGCTGGTGCCTATTGGCACCCCTTCTGAGATCTCGAATTCCCGGGTAATCTCCGATCGCACCAATGTGACATGCCGCGTGAAGGAGACTATGAGCAGGTACCACAGGAACTGGAGACGAACTTGCCCCATGGTTCTATACGGGAAAACTCACACTCCACACCATTTCGTCTCAACTGTGACACAGCCCTCCCCGACCTCTTGCTGCTTCCTTCGGTAAACACGACATTTGCGAACTCGGTTGCTGCACCAGCTTAATCAAGTTTTGTCTCATATTTCTGAACTAATTGTTCTTGTGAATCATACAGAGGCACGGACACATTCACCAACTTCTTAAGCTAAGGTAAAAAACAATGGAAAAGATCAACATTCAAGCCCAGGTTGGGGGATAATTGTAGGTGCACAACTCTGCTCTGAAGGACAAGACAAACACACGTCTGAGTAGTTACACTGACTGGGCTACAACTGATTTGAAATGGTCGAATGGATGGTGGGAAGAAGAGCAAGGAAGAGAAGGGAGAAGACGAGAGTGAGAGAAGTTACCTGTGTACATGTAGTACGGTGATGGACGAAAAGGAGCAGGTACATGATGAGGATGATGATGATGATGATAATATGTTTCATAAAACCCTCGGAGACGGATGCCTCTTTCTTACAAGAGGAACTGCAGGCTATTCGTCTCACCTGTGCATTTACCTGGTCGCTTGCATGTTCTGGTAGATTAAGAACAGAAGGGTCTCCGAGCATACACAAGGTAGGAGGACAAGGAGAAGGGAAAGACTTTCGAGTCCGAAACTCATGCATCGCAGCGGTCGGGACGGGTAGTAATAGCTGGTGTACTTGCTCATTTAGTATCTGTCTTCCAAATCCCATTCTACCTGTTGATCATCCCTTGTATCTCACCCTCTCTCCGTTCTTTCCCTTCATGGCTATCTGCTAAGACTTGTTGCACGGAGGTTGGTAAGTAGGTAGGCCGTACACGAAAAAGTAGTCAAAGTCAGCTAAGACGAAGACGAATTATATGGAGAAGAGTGTGTGTATGTATACGCATTCCACAAAGCCACCGTGAACGGACGCAGGTAAGTAAGCTAGCGCACAGAGTGGATTTTGATGCCTGCAAGTTATTTCTCCTCCCGCCAGCCTTTTTCTTCTGCTTCTTCCTTCAAATGACCAAGACACGGAGAATTGCCCTCAACAACTATGCTTTCGCACTTAGCCCTTCCTCTGTATGTGCCTCCACAACCGTTTCGTCACCTATTCTTGCTGTGATGTAGCGTGAGGAAACCTGTATCTGCCCGAAATGTAACTGCCATTAGCTCTTCTACCCACCTGCGCGGATGCATGCATACTACCAGTATGCACCGACCGAGTAGGGAGCACAGCCTTCCTTTACTACAACACTACACGCTAATTCGCCTTTAAACCCTCATTTACTCCGGTGGAATCCGAAGAAAAGACACACACACACACACACACCTGATGAGAGAGAGTGAGAGACAGAGAGATGAGAACAAACACTCGCTCCTGGCCCAACCGGGATCATCCCCCTCCACCACCTCCACCTCCCTGCTTAAATCAAAAGTATCCGCGGACCATTACATGAGCCACCAAAGTGAGGTAAAGAAAAAAGACGAGCGCAGTCCAACATCCACTGTACTCATACACTTTGGTTTGAAATCACGCAAGGAGCATCTTACGCACGCATACTGACGAGAAAACAACCCCTTCCTCCAAGACGACTAATTGCTGCTATTCGTAAAAATGGAATGCGCACACGGAGCTGCGTTGCAGACATGGGAGCAAACATTTTATTTTAATCGGTATCACTATTGACTTCCACGATCGAGATCCGAGACTAAGCCGTGGGATGGCCTGGTGTCACTATGCAAGTGAGCGACCGAGGAGATTTTGAGGGTGCGAGCACCTGGAATGACCGGCATGGTCCAGTTGTGTCACTCTTGCTAAAGATGCAACGCACCCCGCTGTCTGAACTTGATCCAAGATTAGGTGGAATCACACCTCGTCCACCGGACGACCCCACTTGTTTCGTGTTCTGAGAAGTTGGACTCATGCTGCTCTGTGGTGGTCATGAGTCCACCGGTCTTCATCAGCATACAAACGATGTTGTGTCGTCGTGAGTTGAAAATGGATGGAAGTTGGAAATAGACTTTCTCCGGATTATACACGGAAAAGAATAGACTCTCTCTATAAGCCTTAGTGTCCCTCACCACTTGTTCGGGAAGGAAATCCATCATTGTAGTGTAAAGGATCTGGTTTGTGTCGTGTAGATGAGATGGGGATGTTTGGATGAACTGTGACATTCCTGATCCTATTGGCAATCAAAATCGACCCCGGCTGTCAGTTACCGGTTCGGCTATAGGGTAGGGATTAGCGGGCGCATTATGATGTGGGATTTTTAAAACGTGATTGTCAATGGGTGATTCGGAAGACCGCAAGTAATTTATTCGGAATTCCTCAAAACCGCAAAGTATAGATAAACGATCCAAATTCAAGGATCGTGGAGTTGAGAGAAATAATTTAAAAAGTAAAAGGACATGGAGAGCTTGGAGATTGACTTAAGTCCCGGTCATTCAATCACACTGACGATGATGAGATGGGAAGGAGAGACAATGACTTGGACTTGCTTATTGTTTTGTGGTGGTGGTTTTAGCGATTGCCCCAGCCGGTTTCACATACTAATGATCGGCCAGTATCAATTTCAGCGGTGACCGGTGCACGATCCATGTGGAATTGCTCTTGGTTACGTGCAGGATAATCTCGTGAGAGGGAGAGAGAGAGTTCACATCAGACCAGATTCCAGACCAAAGATGACTTTAAAAACGCAATGATATAATGACGATGAGAGGATGAGTGAACGGAGTATAAAAGGAGAAAATATTCCAAATAGGCTGTAATTTGGACTGAAATTGGTGCAAGTTGCAAAGATTTCTTGGGAGGAAATTGTACATGATTGCTGTCGTTTTTGCTTGAAATGAGAATACTGGAACTCGTTCGTGTTTCATGCTCGCCTCGCCTCACGGAGGCGGTCGGTGAGCTGATTGTGGAATTGAGCCAACTGCTCCGTCCAAATCAGACAGCAATGGCTATTTACAATAATGAAAATGAGGAATTGGATCTGCTGCAGTCGAGTTATGAGGACGGATGAGCTATCATCCAGTGGCGATAGTTGGCCGTATTACTCCGTCCGTATCAGCCATTATAGACTTGTTGCTGGTTGGGAAAAAACTCAACTATCCATGATTCATTACCAAAAGCGAGGACTAGGAAGGAGTCAAGACTGAAGAAGTGGAAGAAGCACAAGAAGAAGAAGAATACCAAGGCAAAGACGGTGGATAGAGAATGGAATGTGAATCATGTTAACAGAGTTACATGCTTTACGCTACACACACACATGAGACAGACAGACAAGACTGATGCATTCAATCCATGGAAGGATTCTTGTGTTTTTACCGGGGAAACATTTCCTTTTCCATTAAGATTCTCTAAGAGCAAGAAACGTACATGCATATGCAACAAACTGTTAAACTTTATCAAGCCTTCTCGGTCGAGGCTGAGAGTGAGCTCCGTCCGCGTCTTTGCCGAGACTTTTAAAACATTGATTTCTCAGGTGCACAAGTCAGAATCCGCCTTACCTCTTCTCAGTCCTCCCTTCATCTTACGGCTCTGATCCTATGTACTCTTCTTAGACTCGGCTCTGTTAACGGAGAGGCTTTTGCCGGAGCATTCATCCCATCTATGTTTCCTTGCAAGTGTCCTCTCCCTGTACACCGTCGTATGCATTTACCTACACGCTGAGCAATGAGTACATTTCGTCCAGCCGTCCTGATCCGTCTCAGGTACATCTTTTTACATTGTGCCCGAAGGCTCCGTGGCTGTAGTACACTCATTGGAAAGTATGTAGTGCATTGTTGTTGGCTTCCCTCATTCTTTGCATCCCTCCCCGGGCTCTTTCTCTTAGCCCGTACACCTCTCCCCATCTCGCCTCCTCCGTACATGAAATTAACTAATTAAAGCTTGACTAATGCAGTGCGCTCTTACCTGCCGTGTTTTCACAGAAAATCAACAAACACTCTCACACACAAGCATAGATAGACACACAGGCACATTGACTGTCAACAAGTTTCGCTCGGAATTGTCAACTCATCCTTTCTCATCATGCGGAGGACGTGGCCATTCTGCGAGGAAATTCCAAAGAAATTCGTCAATAATTACAACTAACACTTGCGTATCATCTTCACTTGTCCAGCTCATCCCATCAGGAAAAGATACAAGGTAAACATTCGCGCACAGCCTCCTTTCATCCCGCCTCATAATCAGGGAAAATGAGCAAGGCTCATCCTCATTCCCTCCCAGGCTCAGCGTTGACAAATCCGACACCGAACTGCAATCAGGTATACACGGTCTCCAATTTTCACCGCAGTTCCATGACAGACAGATTACATAGCTTATGGAATCCCGAGGATTACACGCACAAACTCACGCAAAGTAAGAGTCAATATTGGGGTTTCTCTCATCTTAATGTTCCCCGTGTTTGCATTAATGACGACGGATTCCTTTGGAAAACCAGCACCGCCATGCTCAAAACGATTTTGTCTCACGGACAATACAGAATGCCCGACAACTCGGCCCTTTCAGCTCCTGGTCAACGTCCATGCGGAGGATTACTATTAACAGTCCTTCGCCAGCGATGAAAGGCTCGTAAGCCGGGGTAACAAAGGGGTTGTGGTTGCAACAAAAAGGAATTAAAGAGCTATGGCTGGCTGGCTGGCTGACTGAGAGAAATTTTTGGGGGATGAACTCACGAGATCGGAGAATGCGAGTACTTAATGAGATGTGTCAACGTTTCCTCCGGGAGGCTGTTTCTTGTGTAAAGTGAAAAATTCGGAATGAATATGCATAAGTTTCCTTTTTATTTTTACCGAACAATTTCTCTCGTCAAGACAAATCACAAACCCGAGGGCTGAAACAGCATGAACCCATATTTCCATCATGTTATGGCCAGCACTTTTAGCACCATTTCATTCTCCGTTCCAACTCATCCGAGCACAATGGCAGCTTTTGACTCTTGATGAACCCAGGTCTGGTGATCTCCACATAGCCGTGAGACGAGACCACGGTATAAAAATGCTTTATGGACTTGAGAAGCCGTTATAGTGTCAGTCAAGAAAATAACAACATTCGACTAATTCGCAATACTTCAATTACGCAAGGGACGAGCGTGTGGCAGAGCTCGCTCGAGCGACCCATGTAGTTTGTCAATACATGCTTGGGATGTTGTTGTGGAGCGATTTTATCGAAAACATATATTCATAACACATGTGTCCTACTATTCTTACTTTCTTCCGCTCACATGACTCAAAGGCTTGGGTCTTGATCGTCATCTGTATCTTATTCTGTACATAGGCTAACGTTGCGGAGGAGAGCAAGAAGCAACCTACATTCGCGGGTGCAAAGGTGCAATTTTAGATCCTGTGCCCACATGATTTACAATATTGGCATGGGCCAAATGACCCAGCTTATGTTCATGAGAGATATGACGTGGTCAGCAGGAAATTCACCTTCATTAAGTTGACTTTGAGGCGAAGGGAGAGAGAGAGAGAGAGTTTGAGAAATAATATCAAAAATAATGACAGAGATGAACTTTACGGAGAGGGGAATCGTGCGTGCATAAAATATGATCAAGATTTACCGCTTTTAATTACACCGCAATTTTCTCGCACTTTTTCTCCTGTGGTACAATTTTCTGTCGTGTACTTGCAAAAAGGGAAACGCTTCTTCTTCTGCCTCCATTCCTTCCTGTAATGTGGTTTGAGATTTGGGAGAAAAGGAGCTAATGTTGGACAGATCCGTGTGCATGAATTAGCCTATTATTGTTCCTCCCTCCACCACGCAACTTTTCATCTCAAGATTAACAGGGTGTTGCTTGATATCTCGTATTAATTGTGAATGAAAATGAAGTTGGTATGCTACGCGCTGTCATGTCGCAGCAAATACTATTTTCCGCAAAGGAACCCACAGTAGTTGTGAGCAGTATTTAGCGAGCTTATTTTCACTTTTCCTATTTCATTAACTGGGAGAGTCAGATGGCCTCGCCGCTCCCTTCTTAGCCCACGAGTCTACTGGATTTGTGGAACTATTAAATGGAATGGGGAGATGAAATATAAGGGAAATGTGAAAATATTAAAGAATTGGAATGACGAAATGCTGCTGTAACCACAAAGAGTTTTTGCTGCCGTTTCGAAAATGCGCCTGCAACTGTTTTGCAGTTGGGAATTGGACAACTCCTCCCACTCGTCTCAATCACGTAGGTTAAGTTGCAAAGTGGATGATGAACCAGTAAGTGTACCAAAGTGTAGTCAAGTGCATGGCAGGGTGTTAAAAGAAATTACACTGCGCACAGGTAGGTTGGAACAATCCCCATTGTGAATGGAAGAGAGTGCGCTAATCAGTGAAGAGAATGTGATTGACACCCCCGTAGTATTTATTTCTTTGATTAATTTTACAAATCAGCCTATTTTCATTAATCAGCTGTGGGGGCCGATGCATACGTTATTAGAGAATATTGATTAAAGTGGATAATGCGGTAGAGAGAGAGAGAGAGAAAGAGAAGCTGTTCCCATTGCGTTTCCACTTTGGTAACTGGGGATGTGGTGGTGGCTCCGTGACGTGTGAGAGATATGAGCTATAATAATGCAGTTCTAAATAAACGCACGCTTGAGTGACGCTGATTGGAAACAAATCATGAATATGCGTTTTCCAACAGGTGATATGCTCCTTTGGGGAGAATGTGCGGAGGAATTGGCGATACCGGTGGCGAAGATAAGTGATCTGGTATTCATTTCAACCCGTGCGATATCTTTCCCGTTCTTACTGCACATGTTCGGAATTCAAGTAACGCCTGCAGTGGATTCGTTCCTCCTGCAACTCGTTATACAGGTTCTTCCTTGCGGCCTGTCCTGTGCTAAGTACGAAACAAAGGACAACGGCTGCCCTCAAGTAAATAATATTACACCTTTCCTCCTCTGCCATATCATGGCAGTATATTTGCGTTTTTTCCCACAGCATCACTTACTTTCTATGCCGTAGGAGCACTATTGTGTATCACTTGTTTTCCATTCAAATTACAGCAATCGTAGAAATAATCGTTGCACAAATTCTTCCAACCAGTTGTGTAACCAGGTGAAGAAGCATACATCATCTGATTTTATTAACTTCTTCTTTGCCAGGAGTACTTACTGCTGGCGTTCAATCATCTCCATGTTTTCCGCACCATTTGCTGCTTATCATACTAAAAAAGCATTGCGAAGTCTCACGTATGCCGTCACAGGTCATAGTTAGCAATGCTGAGAGCAATTGGTAACTGAACAAGTGAAATTGATGACAAGTGAGCCAGAAAAGACTGAGAGCCAATCCACGCCTACCGGAAGGTGTTTCATAAGGTCAAGAAGTAGAAGTGATGTCAGATTGGATTAAAGCATGGGCATGGACAGACCGTACCGCTGCAGCCCCCTGCGCTTTCAAGTTTCAATTTCATCAGGTGTGCCTTCCCAGTTCCTGATGCCACAAAATTGTTTTAATTACCTTGCCAATTTGATCGAGTTCCTCATCAGAAGTGCTCTTTCCGCCCATGAAGCAATCATCGTAGTCATGGTAACTGAGGGAAGGGCCAGGGCCTGAAATGAGGATACAGGTGTTCGACTAAAGCTAAATATAACCAGAAAAGAAACCCGAGTGGGAATGGGAGTCCAGAGAGTATTAAGATTAGAAACCGAGGGAATGGGAATCGAGAGAGCATTAAGATTAAAAACAGAGGGCTTGATTAAATTGATCTGATTCGGCACGTCATGTGCAATTTCATAATAATGTGGGAGGTTGGGCGTCATGACTTATGATTGTGTTGAGGGGATTTGCGGAAGGTGTTGTTAGAGGAAATTGCGGGACTGGCACTGAGAGATAAGTACGTCGTTGCAAAAATTGTGAGAACCGTATAAAATGCGGAGGGAAGTGGATTTGATTTTAGCCATTGAGATAATGTATGCTGAAAGGCAAAATAAATGATAGGTATTACATAAATTTGTGGGAGAGCGGAAACGCGAATTTGGAAAAGACACGAAATGCTCGCGATCTTGACCATGGATTGCGCGTGAGGGAAAGTGAACTTTGACAGGGGAGGTAAATTGAGGTAGTAAAGGCATTAAGGTAACCTGCATCGGCAACTGTTAAAGCCACTACTGATTAGACCGCCAGAGGAATGCGCAAACGTTAATGGCAACGTGAGAACGGAACATGTAAAAGGGTTTCTTGCACTAAACCAAAGCCGCGCTGTAATCGTTTCTCTTTTACGGATGGTTTTATGCGAACGGAACTCTGCTCCGTTGCAATAAAGGGGGTTGATAAATGTGCACGAAATTGTATAATTGATAAGCCCTTATGGGCGTCACGGAGACAATATTTGTAATTAACGCTTGTTCCCGTCACACTACTATGTGGTTACCGGTGGTAGCGGCAGATGCTCAAGTGCTTAAATGGCCTAGCATGTGACATGAGAGCAGGAAAGAGGAGCACGGAACAAGTGAGGTTTTTTAATTTCCCAAATTAAGTGACGGCAGAAGATTGTGCGTGGTCAGACGGGGTTTGTCTGGCTATGAAGGTGTCTGGTGGTTCGTGCGAAAGTATTCGCCATCTGACGAGGGTCAAGCGTCAAGCTATGGGTTCACCCTATTGGGATCTGCTGAGGCCGATGAATAGGATGACCTTAAGTTTGGTTTGGGCAATACTTTTTTAACCAGGAATGGGATGCGGATATTGAAACATGTAAAGTGATAATGAAGTGTTGTACTTTTGACAAGCCGGGGGAAGATGGATATGGATGGAATTGTAAAATTACAAAAGGAATTCATGCTTGGACTGGAGGATGGAATACGCATAAAGTGCGGCTCCGGCTCTGACTGCCTTTGAAGGATAGTGCGACTCGGCACGTGAGCTTTTGGTGATGCTCGTTTATGCGAATCTTCTTGGAGGATCATGACATGATCGGTGAGGGATTAAGGACATGATTGACCGCAAAGAAATTACATTTAATGGAGAGGGAGCAACTGGGACTGGGACGTGGTACAATGTCGCAGAAGCGGACGGGGATTAGTTTTTGCGTGGGAACGGGTAGGTGTTGAGTGGTTTGGGGATATGCGCCATGTACGCGAGAGCCAAAGGGACAAGTGGATCATTATCACTTGCAACAAGGCAATGATAATAATTCTTTCAAATCGAGAGCGCACGAAGTGCTCAGGATAAAAAGGATGCAGTTACTGCTTCATTGCCACTTGCTGAATATGATCCGTCAGAGAGGATTGTGTATTGACGTGCTGAGAAACGGAACTTGGATTGACCATGAGATTTCTCGGATTGGTGGCGATGAGGGGGATGTTGTTGTTGTTGTTGTTGCTGTTATTTTCCTGCTGCTCATCGCTTTGTCGTGGGAGACACGTCTTGGTTGCGCAAAGGGATTTTTTCGGAGGAGCAGATGAGCGTGTGGATGAGAAAAGGTGCGAATCCTTTGATAGTACACCAAGGCATTTAGTGTTACTTTTATTTGGGAAGGGGAGACGAAAAGAGCTGACAAGTGTACAGGTTGATCACATTAATGCCGGAAATACATCATTCCTCTTTCAGCATGGGCACTTACGAAGAAGATTATTACCAGTGTTGTGGGTAGTCAAAAAATTGTTTCCTCTCCATGTGGGAACTTATACTGGGGTAGTCGTCAACAAGCTTGTTCGCCTCTTTCATCTCATTGTTCCGACTCCCGTATAACATTGACACCATGTGGAGGGAACAGGAGCGCATTGTCCCGTCTTCTCATGTTATTATATTATCTCTCTCTGGTTAGATCGCACCTCTGGGATATTTTCTCTCCGTCTCAAAGCTTTACAAAATCCTTGTAAGAAAGCTACCTGACTCCTTGCCTCTTCCCGTACTACCTGTGATCTTCATGATCCTCTGGCAGATTAAGAACCGGGGATGGTATAAAACCGCCTTCCCACAACGATGTCCGCGCTCTCTTCCTAAATTCTCAGCGAGTCTCTGAACTAGTAGTTCTGCGCACGGCAACTCCGGGGCGGTAGTGCTCCGCAAAGGGTGCACCGAAGCTAAGGGGTTGAAGCTGCTGCCGCAGCGTGGCGTGACGAGGGCTAGGATCTGCAGGCGGGGGTGAAATTTTATCCTTGTGTGGCTTATAACGTTCCGGTTTTCACCATCCGATTGCGGTATCTTGTAAAGCAATGACGGTCTTTCAACTCGTCTTGAACATTGGGTTTGAAGAACTTCTTTGAGATTATGTTAATTAGTGATGATGATGTGATGAGTGAGCTTGGCGACAAGAGTGCAAAAATTTGGCGCCGTTGTTCACCTCCGTAGGAGAATCGGCGACATGGTTTGCGAACTTGAGATAAGGGCTACTAATTGGCGGATGATGTGAAGGTTTTTTACTGTCGTAAAAGCAGATAAGGGGTGCAGGTTCAAGCCTTTGGGTTCGAGGAGGTGATGAATATGAGGCAGGTTTGGTGGGCCGAATTATCAGGAATTGGACTGATGAAACATGTTTGATGACAAGAAAGGAATGTTTGCACAACTGCGACTGGACTGAAAGTTTTTGATGAGCGATAGCGCCGTCAGGCTATCTGCACTGTTGGAATGAAGGCAGGTGTGGTTCCGTCCATTGGGTGGGACAGGAAGAATGAGCAAGATGTCATGTTACTACCGTAAGGAAAATGTTCAAGACGGTGACAAGATGGAAAAATGGGAGACGATAAACAAGTCTGAGACGTTGTGCGTCTGGTTTTTAAGGAATATTTTGTAAGGAGAGAAGCTGGTAGTGTATAGTAAGAATGATAAATCGGATTGGCAATCAACCCGCGCCATAAGTGCGTGTGTGTATGTGTTTGTGAAAGAGCAAGAGCGATAGAGAGAAAGACATGATCTTTCGCTTCGGTTGAGATGAGAGGAATCCCTTGGGTTTTTGATGCTCAGTGCCCTGTTTGGAAGTGGGGAATAATTTATGCATGAAATTTCTAGATTACTTTCAAGTGACACATGTAAACAGGCAAATGAATATGAGGTGAACCACTTTACACTTGGGCATATTTTCTCGTTTGAGACGAGGAATATATGGTTGCCAGGAGGAGATGCTGGTGGTGAAATGTAGGGAAGATTTGTTGAAAAATTTCTTGTAGATGTGGTTGCAGATGGTGCTCATAGAAGCTTTTTGCTTTTTACTACCCACCTTGTGGCAGATCTGTTAGGGAGGATGAAGAAGAAGAAGAAGAAGGAGACGGCGGGAGCACATTGCCGGGTGAGACCCGGATGAAGAGGATATTTAACCCTGGGAACCGGAGATCGGGATGAAAAATTTCTCATTTCTTTTACTACTTAAGCACAACTCTCTTGAACAAGGATCAAGTGAATCAATTCAACAAGACTCCCCCACACGTCATTAGCCATTCACATTCATAATTTCACACTATGCATGACGACCTTATGCATACTGAGAGAATTACATGTATTGAACCAGCTCCAGTTGAGGGCGAAAAGAAATAGCACAGCAACTCGCTCTACTGAGCCGCAGATGATGACGACCCCGCATGGTAGTGGTCTCCACGCTCCTGGCTGGTAAATAGGAAAGTGGTCGGGAGTGGGTTGCATTTTTTTAACTTGTTCATCTTCTTGTTGAATGGTTTTGCTATTTATTCTGGTGGAGGAAAAAGAAAGAGCGCGTGGAAAATTGCGCGGGTGTATGTGCGTGTGAAATGAGTTGGTTCATGATTTGGTACATGTGGGAAAGATAGAGACGAAATGAAAGTTTTTTCCTCTCGCGACCTTATAAAGGGAAGTGTATTGGATAAAAAGTACTTTCGTGCTTGAAAGCCCTTTAAGGCGACTGAGAAGCGGCGGCCAATTTATGCGATAAATAATGATGCATGAAGCTCGATTTGAGAGAGGGAACCGGTAGAGACCCTGCATATTTACACAGGAAATGGAAATTATGATTTTCTCCGAGTGCCATTGACGGCGCAGCTCCAGTGTAAATAACCATTTTTCAAACTTTATCAATATACCACAGATGGATTCTGACTCAGGGGAGATAGCTTTTATGGGCCTATCAAGTTAGAGGTTTTTTTATTTTCTTTTTAAACGGCCCACTCCCGATAAGAACGAAATGGAAAAGAGGTGATTCCATATGTCATATGCATTAATGTCACCCATTCCTCCTCCACCATCCGCCGCAGACAGTTGGATTCACACTCTCCGCCACATCCTTCCAGCAGCAGCAGCCCATCGCCCTGCCTCTAAGCCGTGTACATGCACTGCATAGCGACATCCTCTCAGTACTCAGTCAGCGTCGGATTGATACAAAGTCAATAGTATCAGAGACACCCGAGCTGGGAGTGTGTCTTCTCGGCTGGAAAAGTCTCGCGAGGAGGACAAACAACTTTCTCCCGCAAATCATTTCCGCCCACTGTTCCTTCAATACACTATTGCTCCTCTCTCATCTCTTTCCCCGTCCTCCTCCATGTACCCCTGCCTTGTATGCATAGGAAGGTGGGCGAGGAAGTTTGAGAGAAAGTTTTCACCTCAAAGAGCTTATGGGACGACAGCAGCACATATATTTCTTTTCTCCTCCGCGTAGCTGATTATTGCTCCTCGGAGGAGATCAAGAAACCTGGCTGGCTAACAAGTTTTTTGTCGTGAGATTAGTGACGGAGAAAATATGATCAGGGTTTTATGTACACATGGATGGGTTGAAGATTTTTTTCCAAGAAATATTCATCAATACGGCAGAACATTGTGAATAAAATATCGTATTTATGCCTTAGGAAAAAGAGATTGATGCGAAAATGCTCCGTTCTACTGCAAAGAGAATTTTCAGTGCCAACTCAAAGGGGTTTGTATTCCTTCCCCGCATCCTATTCATGGGTAAGGTGGAAAAAAGATTTTGGATTTGAGGAGACTCTGTGTGTGGATTTGCCATGTGTTGTAGGGTATGATGGAGAAGCCGCTAGTTTGCATCCTTCTTATTTCCTGTGCAAGAATTGGGAGCACCTAAAGGTATACGTGGTATATCATATCACTTCCTCGGTTGATCCTTTCTTTCCAAATTCTATTACCATGGTCCTTTCTTCTCTTAACTGTCGATCATACGTAAAGTATTCCAACTTATTCAATCCCCTTTGACTTTTTCCTATCAATAGTTGCTCATCTGAGGGAAATGAAATGCTCGCATCATCCACGCCCCGAAACATAAATTCGGGGGCGGGTAAATCCGTGAAACCGAGCTTTCCGCTCCTTTCATGCCTCCTTTTATGACTTTTCCCAGTCAAAACCAACTACTATTGAATTCATGAGGGAGTGCGTCAAATCTGTAAATTGCAATTCTACCGACATCATATGACGTTCTTTACAATCAGTTCAATTTTTTTACAACCCCCGGAAAATCCATGTACCCTTTTGCTCTGCTCCTTCCTTTTCCCATTCACTCTCTCGGTCTCGCTCTTAATCTTACAGTACATATTCTCTATCTATCAATTTCATATCATACGGAAAACCCCACTTTAAACTTTGAACCGCTACCTTGGTTCAGTGTTCCAAATCCTTTATTTCCTTGGCACCAACCCTATGTTGAATGGCGCACAAATATTTATTTACCAGCTATCTACCATGTAGCGGGGTTACTTAAGCTGGAATCCGCAACTTTTTTAAACCCAAATAAATCACTCATCTCCCTTCGCATTATCTCTGGCGTACATCCAAATCCTGGCCGTTCTCGACCAAGATTGAATGAAATTCGATTATTTGGAAATGTGCAACCCCTTTCCATCGATATGGAATCGAGAACCGATTTCATACCATAATTGAACTGAAATCAGGGAAAGGAATTTCTAAACTGCTCGCGTATGCAGCCGGGCTATCCTCTGCGAACCTAGCGATCAGCAGGGCTTCGGCAACAGTGACGCTGAGCGAGAGAGAAAATGAGATCGGAGGATGAATAAAACTATTGTTTTAAGGACCAAAGCTATAGTTTTGGTGAAAGCAGTAGTCTGGAGCTGGAACATCTCCTAGAGTCCGTTCAGTGAAAGGTTTTGGGAGGAGTGATTCATCAGAAGCGGAACAAATAAAGAGAACTGACTTGACAGTGGGAGTGAAAGAAGATGTTGAAGACACATGAAGGTGCATGATAAATTGAATTGCAAATAGAGGCAAGTGAATCAACTTGATGTGAATAATGATATCACTTGTGAATTCTAGTCGATTTGTTCACTGTGCAGCAGCTTTGAGATTGGATCACAGAGCAAGAAGGAAGGATAGGGCATGACTGAAGCTGAGGCTAGCTGGAAAATGAGCTTGTTTAATACCCTTTGGGGAAAAGAGGCCGGGTGTGCGAGTTAAATTGTGAATGTAGCCTCAAAATTCTCAAGATTAGACTCACAGCAGCTGGTATGTGAGCTAAATGCAGATCGATTGGCGAGGAATAAAAGGATGTTGATAGGGAAGAGAGAGAGAAAGAGAAAATGATACTAGTGCATACGGATTTGGTTGATTCCTAGCAACTTATAGCATTGGAAACGTGAGTCTATTCGTGGAAAGCTGGGAACAACATTAATTCATAGGTACGGAATGCAGATGCCTCTTGAGTGGATGTTCCGCCTGCTTTCTCCAAATCTTGAATATCATCCAAGGGTGGGGGAGAAAACTATGTAACTATGCCGCGAGAGAGAAAGAGGCGTCAAGGCGGGGAAAAGTACAAGTCGGAGCGGGCTGCTTGATGGATGGAAGATGTGGAAGAGACCCTGTCAAAGAATGATTAATGCTGCAGACGGATCATTCTCTGTGAGGCACATCCAGTTGAATTTCATTCCCAGCAAACATAATAACAAGGGAAAAATCCGCAAAATATACACTGGAAACGCCACCCAACCAACGAATAAATAAGTGAAGGATTCAGGCTTAAATCAGGACAATACTTTAGCTTTCACCCAGCTAATATCGAATAGTCGTTTGCATTCCTCTCCCTCTGTGAATACCGGGAGGAATGAGAGAATGGACTGAGATGGTGAAAAAATATTTCACCGGATACTTATGCGGGTAGCAATGTCGATACAAGAAAGAAATCAAAGCGCAGCAGAAACAACGCATGGTGGTATACTCCACTACAAAAGCTGGTCTGGTACTTTCTCTTTGGAATGGAGGAAGGACGGTTCCCATACTGCAAGACGTGCAAGGTTCGTAGAACAGGAGCACAAATAACGGAGTGCTTGAATTCGATTACTCTTTGCTTTCACATGCCTTCAGTACGTGCTTACCTAAGGTAGTCAAGAAGTGAGAGAGTTGTTGAAAGGAGGAATAATACAAGAAACGAAGCTCCCATGAGAACCTGGAAAGAATACTTAATCAATAATCACCCACCCGTCTCCCATTATCATTCCAAATTTGCTCAATCATATCTCATGTATCAACGCCCTTTGGAGGAGGACTCAAACAGTGCGATTTCTAATATCGTTATGCCTTGAAAACGGAAAATCCTTTCATTATGCTGGAATCCCACTCGAGCGGCTGAAGAAGCTATTTTCTCATTTTTACACAATTTCAACCTCGTGTAGCTTCCGTTCTCCCTTTTTAATAATTTCAACCGCCTTACTCTAATCTCTCCCATCATCGAATTCCAACATCACTTTTCCCAGCATTATCCCTCCCAGTCCCCCTCCTTACATCATAGATCACATTGAACAATGCTATTTCATAATATCATTATCGTTCTCTAGTCATCTACAGTTACTTTTTCAATCAGGGCGGAATCAAACCCACTCCTACGACAAGTTCAGCTTGCTCCTACAAAAGGGGGCTCACCACAACAGTATCGTAGAAGAAAAGCGGTTGGAGCCAATGATGCAAGCATCCTTACCTCACAAAAAGTTCAGTTGAATAAATCCCTACGAAAAGTTGAAGATCGAAGTTTGAAAATCCGGCAATGACAGCTGATTTAATGGTCATGTATTGCTGGCACTGGACATCCATAGGAGCATATGATCATAGAGTTAACAATCGAAAAAGAAGATCCTAGCACACTGTACAACTTCATCATACACCAAACAGAAGAATAGAAATAGAGGTGGTAGATTAGCAGCATTGACGACGTAAATACAATACGGATTCGAATTTCACCATTTTTCTCTGCATGCCATGTGCTTCCCATCAATCTTACACAGAGACCTTGATGTCATTCGCTCTCGCTTATGGTCTCTCTCTTCTTTCACTCCTCTGAAACGTTTACAACCGTAGGCAGCTACATTTTTTGCTTTCTCTCTCTCTCTCTCTCTCCCTGGCTCTTAAGTTTTGTCTCTATATTTGTTGTAGGGGTTTGTCGTCGTGCTACTACTGATGAAATATGTGAATGAAAGTTTACGGAATATTTGAAACATGTACACGGGTTTGATGAGAGTGGTAGGAGACATAAGTGAACGGAGAGAGAGAGAAAGAGAGACGGTTCTTTGCCTTGTTCCAGGAGTTTGCGGCACATGAGGAAAACAGAGGGTATTAACTTTTTTCGGCTTTGGGAAGAAGTTGGCTCCTTTATCGCTCTTAGGCAGGGCACAAAGCAAATTTTAATTCATGTCCCACAAACGACAATGATTCAATGGAAACTCGGGAGCTAAAAAGAGAGAATTTCTATATAAAATCATATTCTTCTGTCATTAATCATATTGGGTAGTGACAGGATATTTGTATGCAGGCCGATATTGCACGTGCCAAATTCTATTTGATTAATATGCGATTTCAACTCCAACTCCCTCCATAACACATGGTGACGTTCATAATACGATCACGCACAGCTTTTAAAAAACAGGAAACATCAGCTCAAGACAGACAAACACTCACAGATAAGACTGAGAACGTAGCCGAACAGGGAAGGATCGCCATGTCGATTTCCTCTATTGTAAGTATTTAAGCGTTGGTTTGACGGAAAGTGTCATGCCAGACTTTCCCACTTTCTCCTGAAGCGATTACTCCCTGTGAGTGTAAAGCACGAAAGGAATAGATGCATTAATCCACGTGCATGTGCTGCATTGCATGCGAGGAGACGAAACATATTCAAAAAAGTTTACATTTGGCTCTTTTGTAATGGAATTCTTGAGGTTGGAACGGGCTGAAAAACTTTTCCAATACTTACAGCCCGCCATGAGGTGAAAAACATATTCGTTCAGTAGTCAAAGATCATATTTCATCACTTTTTCACTTTCACTGGGTGATAAAATATCCTGTGTGCAAGTTGTCTGTCTCAATGACTGCCAGTCCTACTGCATTCAAGCTTCATGAGAAACAAATCACTGTGAAAGGGAATTCTTTCCAGCCCACATTACTAATTCTATTCGATTCCACGGATGACGTTTTGAGTCCCCAACTCTCATTTATCAAAAAGCCACAACATTAATTCTCTCTCGTCACTCATTCCCAATGCACCAGCTAATTATGCTGCACACTCCTCTCGTGAATTTGTGCTAAGACATTTTCAAACCAGCTTTTCTTCATTCGTAACAGTCATCCGATTTCTGCCTTTTGAAGATGCCACAGGCAATTTAGACACCAATACTTTTGACCATGGCCATCTTCCACGACGCACGGGTTCGTCTTCATACTATGCCGATGAGTATATGTTTCAACATTAAATAGCAAAACCAGGGAAACTCTTTCACCTTTCAAATTACGGTAATCGTATACCTTTTTTGGACTCTTTGCTAAAAAGAATCTCAACTTGCTCATGTCACAGAATATTATGAACCTGTCCATGGACTCCGGGCACACCAGCAAGAAATGAATTGCATCAAATTTTGAAAAATGTACTCCAGATTAGATAAGGGGCAAAAAACACATTATTTTCCCCTACAACCCCGGCCTCAAACATGTGGGTAATTGAAAACCCTCTCTCCTAATTGACTGTAAACAGGGTGATTACTCTGGTTTCAAGACAGTCAGCACCTTGAATTATGGCGGGGTGGAGGAAAAGAAGTGAGCAGCTGGATATTTATACACATAAGAAAGTAAAGATAAGTACAAGTGAACCGAATGAGATATACGTCTTTGGATGTGTCATCATCCAAGTCAAAAGGGCAGCTGATGCTGCAGAAAGTACGCAATTGACTTTTACGATGTAGAAAGTTATCTGTCTGAGAGGCTGCTGTTGTTATTTACTACATGTGCGGTTGCTGCCAATCGTAAGTCGCTCTTTCCTTTTAGAAAGCTCACGACCGAGTGATCTGACTGGGGGGGATACAACAGAAAAATTATCATGGAGGAAGAACATGTACCGAGGTTTAAGCATGGCGAAGGCAATCTGAAGGGAATGGTGGTGTGTGCCCGTGGTTGCGTTTGCTAATCGCATGCATAAATAAAGATGTTGAGAATAAAAGTTGGATGCAGACTTGTTCAGCATGGTGGTGGCAGACAGGATGCGTATAGCGGATGAAAAAGTAAAAAGATAAGATTGGTGGGGAAAGCAAGTAAGCACACACGTTGAAATCATAAATGGGGAATTGTGAAGCGGCTAAAGCCTCAGATTGTGGTTACGGTTTGGCTCTTGATGGAAGTTTTTAGAGCAGACAGGGGTGCTATCCACGTACAGATGAGAGTTGCGTATGTACAGGCACAAGTATTGGATTGAACCACCCTCCTTGTGAAAACTGACATCGCTAACGGTCGGCGGCTCCGCGATAACACAGTTGACAATAGCGCAATAGGCGAAGGTGTCCGATGTCTATCGCTGCGCGGGCGGTGCGTACCGAAAGTGAATGTGTGGAAAATCGCGCAGCGTCGATGAGCGAACGATGGAAATGGATAGCGGAGGCCGAGACATGTGGGTAGAGATATAGGTGCAGATAGTTGAGATGCGATATGGCCGACGACGGTCTTTCAGCGACTTACTACTATCGATGCGTATAGATATGCGTGAGAACTGTATGCGTAGCCAAGTCATCTACTAGAATCTATCTCCTGAGGACATATTCGCACATGAACAAGACCAATTATATGTAGTTGTTTACAAATAAGTGCACCAGTAAAACTTAATGATGGCTGTCGAAAAAAATGTTACATAAACGACGTTATCTTCCATGAAAAAATATACAAAATAGCGTCTAAAGAACACTAGCATTCAAGTGACCATGCCTCTCAAGAATATGTTATTCATTTGATTAGACACATAGCACCGTGAAAATCAACATTTAAATCCCATTAAAAAGCTAAATAACGATTGATTTCATGAAAATATTTTTCATCATAAAAAAGTAAACTCAGTCAGGATAAAGAAGGGCTCACTTTGAATACCTCCTATTCGCTCCCCTCGGAGTTCTGGCCCATAGCGTTTAGTCATCCAATTCTCATCAAGTCGGTGGAGGTTTGAGTTGGAGGTCATTCAATTTCATGAAGAGTTTGAACAACACTTACTTCTGCCTCTATTTTGGCATTGAAGTCCAGTCCGGATTCAATTTCCCATTACGCGTGAATATTTTCTGCACAAAAAATTCATTAATCCATTAGACCATAGCTCATGACTAGAAAGGGTAGTTTCATGAAAGGATACAAATATTTACCTCTACAATGACCGTACTACCACCAGGAGGGAACGATTTTCCAAATCGCTTTGACTTGCAATAAGTCCTGTGCAACCGAGAGAGCGATGTTGGAATCTCTTTTGGCATAAAAACTGTAAAGATCAAGACCAATTTATCTAAATGTATGAAGGACAACAATTAAAATGCTTGAGTTCAATAAATTATCACCTTACGCACCTTTTACACAGAATTCATGAACCAGGAAATTGACAAACATGGTAGTATTTCTAAAGAACACTAGGGAAATCCACCATGGAATCAACAAACTCAGTAGCTTGGAGGTCAACGGTAAATTGGTGTCCTGATTTTGAACTACAGACAAAGTTCAGTTAGATTAATTCATGATATACTAGAATTTTAGGATTTGATGAAAGGAAGTTCGCACAGTAAACTAAGCCCACATATTCTTAAAGAAGGCTGTAGGAAAGAAGTATTGTTGCATCCAATTCCCTTAAACATTTGGCTTACCTGATGATGATTAACAAATGATATAAAATCATGAAACATGTTTCGATTACGCCGTGAGCGGAGTCCCGAATACTTCAAGGCCAACTTAAAGTTCATGAAAGATTCCAGTTTCAGTATCGAAGTAAATTTCATGAATAAGTATTGAATAAAGAATTTGAACTCATTTTCAATCAACTATTTGAAACTCATAAGTGGGAACTTACTATGTTGAAGCCTTGATGTGCGTCACAACCTTTTTTGGAAATGATTCATGAAACATTGGATAAAGAAAAACTATTACGGTAGATTCACTGAAGATTTAAATATAATTTTTCAGAATAGCAGACACAAGTTATGCAGCAGCTGCTGATAAAATATAAAATCACCACATAAGTAGCACTTTGAAAGATACTCGACAGTACCAGATAAGCAGATTTAAATCACTTCCTGGCACGTATAATGGCTACTAAATATTATTTAGTAATAGTTTTCATGAATTTTACAGGTGTTCGTATTTTAATTCTACACTTATTCTAATTTGATTGATCTTATTGATTAATTACAAAAATGCGCCGTATCAAATGAAAGCTGAAATTCACGAGATTTTCTGAAATTTAAGTATTCCCGCTCGTTGGGTATAAAATTTTAGTTTCGGTTATCACTGATTTGCATCGATAATAGCACGGTAGTCCTCTCCACGATCTGCTCATGTCGGTGCCTACAATTTCATGGCCTACGTTTTAGTAATCCGTCACTTGCCACAATATTCCGACATAAACAAGTCGTTCATGCACCGATGCGGAACGACGTCACGATACACTTATGCCGATACCTGTGGTTCTTCTGCAGATATGGGGCCCATATAGAAGCCTATATGTCATCCACATGAGAATTGGCATATAGTTACACGCTGACCTGCGCTGACTTTCTACTTGGAGGGCATGTCATCCCGCTCTGCAGTTTTGAGAGAAGCGTCTGCTTATAGATGGATGTAATTGTTCTCCAGAGTGGGAAGTGGATGCTGGAGCTCGTGGAGGGATGGCGTTAACGGTGAGAGTGAATGACTTAAGTGAAGACTCGTTGTGAATTATCCATGTTAAGAGAAAATAGCTCCTCTTTTCCGCGATGACGCTGCTCTTCATGTTAGAAATGAGCAGTCATTTCAAATTTATTCCCAGCTCTTGAAATTAGCAGCCAAGGCAACATGTCTGCTGACACAGGCGCGAATGGAATTCGTAGTGGAAACATCTGTGGCTTTTTTAAGCAAAAGATGAGTTAGGTTGGTAAAAGGAATGACTTTCGCTTTACCTCCGTGCTCTCCTTCCTTTTGGTCCTGGTACAGCCAGAGTGGAAGGAGCAAGGCAATGTGTCATTATGACAAATCCCTTTATAAAACTTTGCTCGTATGGCTCCAATTACGTTGGAAAGTAATGGTTTTGAAAAAGTGCCACTAGCTTCAAGTTTTCCTTCTTCTCACTTTCATGCTGCCCTCTTGCTCCTAGTATCACTATAGTTTTTATGAGTGCAATCGAACCTTAGAATCCTTGGTAGGAATCTAATAGGTCTTTAGGGAACAAGGTAACGACAGGCACTCATAATCACTGGTATCACTAAATAGTATATGAACAAGTTGGAAAATAATACCGAGTTTCCAATTCTTGAATGTTTTTTCGTACAAACCTCCATTGACTCAAATTACCAAGGTTTTTAGCTCATTTAGACAATGGACAGTGCAGTGTGCAGTCATCCTTGGTAAAATAAAGTCGTTTAAGGAGCATTAACTTTGACCTTGCAGTAGCACTAGGACTGGTAGGTTCCTTAACTTCAAAGATCGGTTCTGGTAAAGGAAATGGTAAACAGAGATGTGACTGCCGAAGTACTCGAATTGACTGCTGATCTTGCCGAAGACCATTTAAAGATAATATGGTTATAGGTGTTATGACTTTCCTTTGCTTAAGTACGGAAAATTGGATGCAGTCAATGCAAGGAAGGTTGGCAAAACGTGTAGGTAACTCAAATTTTATAGTTGGGGCTGTCAAAGGGACTTTGGTGGTCCTTTTGCGGAGCAAGAATGAGAGCAAACCACGTACGACAAGCATGCTGGAGAAAGAAGTTACAGCATTGCAGGCTTGTAATAATCAGCTAGTCACGAGTCGCGAGAGCTCCTGGTCTTTGAGAAGAAATGGCTGCGAATCCTCTTCTAATGGAAAAAGTCTATTGAATGCAAAATAGGAGAGAAAAAAGATGCTTCAATGCTTCTCACGGCTTATGAGAAGCAAGCTGGAATTGCCTCTATGATGTGTGTAATTCCGCATTTGAATATGAGAATTGCCACTCTTCCTCTTACCCGTCTCTGCCATCCATAAAAATTTGTCCGCTAATGAGATTTTATATTCGTCGTTTATTATGAAAATTGAATGACTTTGTTCTCCTTCCTCCCTTAGTCATGCACGGGGAGACACAAACACCACTACTGTATTTCTCAAATGAATATATTATTTCACAACCTTACCGTTCGTCGTTCCGCTCTCTCTTCCCAAGCACGTTCAGCGATATAAACTTTCACATTGCGGCTCAGCCTTTTTCCTTGCTTTCTCCCATGGAAACGCAGTTAGATGTCAGTGACGGGTAAATTAACTGCCGCTCTTTCAACTTGAAACCTGGAACGTCTTGGAGCCTAATGTGCATGAACAAGTAACTGTGCTTCCATTCTGCTTCGGTTCTCCATGTACACAGCATTCATTATGGATAACGGCAGTACATGCAAGTCTAGAATAAAGTTGAGGCACACATCCTTCTTGTAAAGGTTCTGCATTCAGAGGTGAACAAATCAACCTATGCATCTTTTACTACGTTTCAACAAACACTGAGCCAAATCGCCTATTCCTTTGTCGCCCAAGTAACTCCTTCAAGTAAAATACTCGAACTCTATTAGCAATAGCGTAATCAAAACCACGAGGACGAAACAACGCTCCAAGCTGTATGAATAAAATACAGCGGTGTGAAAATGGCTTAGATTTACACAAGATACTTGTTTCAGTTTTTCGACTTGTTCAGGAAAAGCATTCGGCCATTCTGTGGTTCATCAAGGCAACTTGAATTATTTATACACCAACATACTTACACCATTCCTTGAATGAGGGGAGGTATAGCAATTCCGAACCTTACGGTCTTATTCGCACTGAAAATTGGCATAAACAAAACCGAGTGAAAATTACTTTGAAAATATGCCGTATTATAGTCCAAGATAACCTACAAGTCGAGACGTTCAGGTAGATACAACTTATTAGTTACTTAGTCTTATGAGATGCGCTCCAACCGTTTCCCACTTGTTACGCAAAAGTAACAGAAGATGGAAGCACATGCACACACTCGGAGAAGGGTCCACAGGAGACTTGGAGCATTAATTCAGTTAGTATGGAGTTGATGCTTTTTGTTGACAATAATAATTATGGATGAATGCTTATGTTGGAGGTATAACAAAGAGAGCCGACAAAGGCTCCCAACTGTGTATAATCGTTAAAGAAACATGCTGGATTCTATTGTTTTTATCTCACAACCAACTGCTCGCAACCTCTGGAATCCACCCCTGCTTTATCTAACGCCCGATGCCTCGTCCAGCTCAAATGTAATCCACATTCTTGGGTAATTGACTGGATGAATTCAGCTCTTGAAAGAAATCCTGTGACGCAAATGTAACAAATTACGCGAATATGGCATTACAGTTTGCTCAGGATGAACATCACCTTCACCAGAATTTAACGTTGCTAGTCATGAAAAGTCTTGATCAGTCGTTTATACAGTGCTCAGTTCGCGTAAAGAATTGGCCTAGAGCTTATAAAGAGTACTGAGAGCATGGTGATTATCAATAGCAACTGTAGTATTTTGCAAAAAAAGAATATTCAGACATTGGAAAGAGTCATGATGAGATGAAATGCAAAGGAGGCTGCAGTACGTATATGAGTACGCGAGATAAATTAATACAGGCTGATTTTTCTCGCGTCCGCTCATCCTGATCCACTAGTCGTGATTGAACAGTGAATTCCAAATAGAAGCAGGTAGCACAGAAAAGAGGAAGGATAGGAAATCAAAAAGAAGATGAAAGAATAAGGTTGATTACACTGTATCAAATCATAATAATGCTCGTCTAAAAACTTGATTGGCTCCGACTGTGGTTGGTACTCCAAGTGTATGTTTTTCCTATGAAGAGGTTGCAAGATTTTACGAGAAGGGCTGGGAACAAGTGTTTATATGTGAAACAGTTTGTTCCTCTGTCGGCCCCGTGCATTGGAGCAACTTATATAACAATCACCGAGAATAGGTGCAAATGGCAGTCTCCTTAGTTAATAGGTTTACAGAATTGCCGCACCTATTGATTATTGGCTCGGAAGTGGAATGAAATACGTGCGGCGGTACATAAAGCATTCTTTGATTCCTGCAGAGTCTCCGCAGTTGGTTGCTTCTCATTGTGGATTTTACAAGGATTCATATGCCTTTTGCCGTGGCCCGCAACTTCGATAATAAATGTTCTGGTACCATGATCGGAAGGGATATCTGAAAGTGGATTTCCCTTTGTAACAAAAGGGAAGGAAAATACTATAAGTTTTCTTCAATGTTTACTGATAACTCGGAACGGAACGGATACTAACTGATTGCTGTGAAACAAGGAAGGCTTGTTCTTCCAAGGTAATACACGGCCCCCTGATAAAATGAGCTCGATAAAGAAAGGATTGATGTCGTCAAAAGACCGCAAGCGAAGAAAAGGATGCTATGGTCCTTTCTGTTTGTATTTTGTCCGTGGTCGGAGAACAATTACTGATTGAAATCCGACGACGTGACTCGCACCTAATATTATTCTATTATTCGAGAAATTGTCGCTACTTACCCACAAAAAGGCTTGACGCTTCGAGTACTACACCTCTCAACTAACATTTCCCCTTCTGTCCAAGAGCTTCCTTCGCCTTTGATGATGGTCTGGCATAGTAGCAAACAGATTTTTTAAGAAAACATAATTATCTTTCGCTGCAATCCTTACTCGATGCGGTAACCCGTAGCTGAAAGCTGGTTGGTTTGCTTAAAAGATCCTTGGTTTCAATTTGTCTACGCTTTTTGTCCTTTCGATATGGATGCTAAAACTGAGAATGGAGTAATAGAAAAGATGGACAGATACTTTTACCATCACGCTTCCTTCCTCCTTCTTCCTCCTACCTGTGCTCATGCCACCTTCAGTTTTCGTGAATGAGCATGAGGAAGTATAGATTTAATGACTCTGGACAATCTAAATAAGTCTGGGACCATGGCTATGTAGATTTGTACAATCACTTTTCTGATCCTTCTAAAATCCAGATGGGCTGCGAAGGTAGGAAGTGCATGAAGTAAATTGATTGAATTTTCAATAATCCATGTCGAAGGATAACATTAGGCTGTTGATAATGAGGTGTAAAATAACACCTTGGAACATTTTTCTGCTAACTTCACAATGGAGGTGTAAAAAACATTCTCCTCATTCTTTCCACCTTCCCGTACATCAGTATGCAGGGATTTATCACGCTGCAGTTGCATTTCAGGTAATGAGAATGCATACGCTCGGCATAAAAAAGAAAAGAAAATTGAAAATGTCATGTTTGGTCTTGAAGTGCATAAGACCGGTTCAAAAGCTGAAAATAAGTTAAAATTGAAGAACATTGGCTAAAATCTAAGCCATTGTTCTTTTCAAATGGCACGGTACTGTTCTTCAGGGAAAACAGAGTCTGTTGTAGGCATTCATATGTCAATTTTGTCCAAAAGGAG
The DNA here is from genome assembly GCA_009872375.1 of Sminthurides bifidus. NCBI lineage: Eukaryota > Metazoa > Arthropoda > Collembola > Symphypleona > Sminthurididae > Sminthurides > Sminthurides bifidus. Next base: position 45,906 of record VRMD01000029.1, read on the forward strand.
AGTCCAGGAGATAATGTTACGCATAGAGCCAGCACTGTATGAAAAAATCTCCCTTTCAGCTGGTGAAGTGCACAAGAGCTGTGAATTGCCAAAATAAATCAGGATTTTTAACATCATGCTTACGTGATTTCAGACGTTTATTGCTTCTCAAATAAAGTTGCTGCGACGTGCCCATCGGTCACTGTCTCGTATGTACAACTTGACCTTCAATCCTCCTTTGAAACCATTACAGCAGAATTATGAGACTCACTGTTGTCGTAAATCGGAAAGAAACTATATTGAAAGCATAAGTTTCGTGTACTACATAATTCAATCGTCCACAGCAAAGTACACAAAACATTGACATACCCTTCGAAGTAAACGGCTAATGGCCATTAGTCATGTGATACTATTGATTTCACCTTCCATTTAATGTCCAGAGAAATAGTTGTAGGTGATATGAGGGATGAATTAAAACTTTGAATTTGAAAGCAGTCTGAACTTGCATTATAGCCAGAAAAGCACAAATGGTTGATTCACGGTGCCGCTATGGCGGAAAAAAATCTTAATTAAGTCGTAATTATTGGGACGAACATAACAGATCCGAAGACATCGGTCCAAGTCGTGTGAGCAATTAATGAAGAAGGAGAAGCGCTGAAGGAAACAGTGCTAAGTAAACGCCGTAAGTGTGAGACGATTTGACGCTTAGGAAGTGGCTGAGATCACAGCTCAGTGCTTCCAAAGTGAGATAGTGGTAATTAAGACGATCCATAGTCTTAAGTGAGATGAGGACAGGATGCAAGACTGGGGTAGGTCAAGGGTAAAATTAAAGTGATGAGCATCTAAGAGCTTTTACACGCATGGTGATCTTGTGATGTATGTGGAAAGTGCAAGGGGTGGTGATTCTGATCTGATCACCTCTCGTGTTGATGAATTGCTCGAGTCGCGAAAACACCTGTGGAATATAAATGAGCTGATGTACAATTTCAAGCAACCAGTTCAGCTTCAAGTTCAAGCACTCGGAGAGTACACGAACTTGTCTCGTAGCCATGGTTTCCACCGCTTCTGCTCGACGACTCTAACCTGATGACGCAATCTTATACCAGGTGTAACTATAGTCTACTGTGACTGTGGAGGTAGCTGAGCTTTTTAACGGTCGAAATTTTATAGCTATGCGATTAGTACTACTGAAATGTTTAGTTTTGACGCACATTCCAACGATTCTATAGCCCGCTGGTTGGATACCTGGGAACAGAAGGGATAATTAGTACTAATGTTTTAACTGTGGTAATAAGCAGTTGGAAAATTTTGAGGTGGGGATGAAGAAAGAGAGGTATTGTGGAAATAGAAATATAATAATGATAATGATACGTATCACGTACGATTGTAATTTGTGGGTGGAGAGAGGAAAATGCTGTTTCAGGTTCGGCAATAATGGAAAATTCGAATGGACCCGGCGTTTCTACGTTTGTGTGAGTACGAACATTGTAGCTGTCGGTGGACTTGAAACTGAAGAAGCTTCCCGCATGATTGTAGGTTATGTGAACCCAAGCCAACTGGAGAATTAGAAGTTGTAAGCCAGGTTACAATTTACTTGAAGGCAGGTCAGCTGCCCTTTGACTGTCAGTACACAAGATCGGTTTGGGAACCGGCAATTGGTGGAAATCAGATTGATTATATTCAGGTACTAGTGGAATTGTTGAATTATGGAGGGAAGCAGTTTCCTCTCCCATCAATACAAGTTTAAGCCTTCTCCTATGGTAGTGGGGCATGCGTCAAAATCCTGCGGCTGGTGATTGAGAAGATTGAGAGAAGGTGCTAGGAATCCAATGTTTTAATGTTCTCGAAACGCATTTTAATTCAGTTGAATCCTCTCGGATTATTATCTTTTATTACTGTTATTAGTTGGGGAGCGAATAAAAAATCAAGAATGAAATGAGCTTCTGTCTGCTGGTATCCGATGGCAACTAGTCGTTAATGGCTGGGAAGAAGTTGAAATATATAATTTGATTCGATTTCATCAAAGTAGATGTCGATTATTTTTTCACAGATCCACCAATGAAATGCTGCTAGGCCACTCCTTTTCAGGAAACCAGAACTCCTTTCCAGCCTAGTATTCTAGTATTCACATGAGAAACGTTTTACGCGGCATGTCATCATTGACATTTGGAATGCAGTCGTTCGGAGAATATTGTGAGAGCAAAAAAGCCGTATCTTTCCATGTAAGCAAAGCTCATGAAAAGGTTCGAATCAAAAGATCACGTTCTGACTCTGACTGGTAAGACATTGGAATGGAAACTTGTGATTGCTGGACAGGCTATAGGCAAATCTCAAGATGCAGAGAAGAAGAAGGAGGAGACGAATGCGAGGAGGAGAGGCTATTCGGAATTGACAAGATGCACTAAGGAATTGAAACGGTATGCAAAACCATTTCATTTCCTGGTATCATTCTCTCAGGCATGGCTTGGATATTGGATAACGAATCCACTTGGGGAACGGTCCCACAATCATGTTCAAAGACCACACGTTTTCATCCATTCAGTTCCTTCTACGATCTGACTCTTGCACAGAGGGACGAACAGAGCCATATCCAATGCTTGATTCGTGTGTCATTCCATCTTCATCACGACGGGATGCAACTTGGAGAAGTACCTCCTCCTCCTCAATGATGGAAATTCTCTCATCATTTCTTAAGATGAGCTAACTCGCTGACACTCTTTATAGTCGTTTGCGGTGATTCTTTCATTGACTTCATTATAGGTTTGCTGTCAAGACACCAGTCACACACAGAATGAATACAAAGCAAAGAAAACCTTGTCTCTTAACTACGTTATGTACCTGGGCTTAAACTGATTGCATGCACAGGTTCACTTCATTTATAAAGTGCGAGGGAGCGGAGACTTAAACACGGTATGACTTGAGCACCAAAGCTATTACAAATGAAAGAATATGAATTATGCCTCCGAACCCATTGTTTAAGCCCCATGAGCCACGTTCACTTTCAGGAAATCACATAACCGCAGGTTTCTCTTCCATCATTTCGTGAGTCTATTGACAACTTCTCGTGTGTATTATGCATTGTTGTAGAACAAAATGCATCGATGAGACATGGGAATGAATAAACTTTGATTTTGCAAGTTCTGTGAAGAGTGTAAGTGGCAAATTCGCAATTTTTTTGCAAATATGCGTGAGCTGAGTCGGCTGATACTGGCCGTGTTACCATGGATACTGATAGGGATTTACGGACAACCAAGTTCTGCAGCTACGACAATCACGGTTGAAACCACTAGTGAAAATCATTTACCTAGAGAATACAATTGTGAAAAGGTGGAATTCGAGCAGGAGCAGTTTGTTTCGTGCATGTGTTTAACCGGCGTCTGGGCTTTTTACATCAGGCGAGGGAGCGGAACAGGATGGAGGGTAGGTGGCGCGACTAGTTCCCACCTCTTCAGGTTCCATTGACCAGGTGATGGGATCTTGTGCCTACAATTTTGGAAGCTTTTGTGATTCTGCTGATTCCAGGTACTTGGATATCAAGGAGCGGAGCTGCTATCACATAAATGCGTGGATTGGAGAGATTCGTCGCGTGTCCAATTTCGCTCATCAGTCCATGTTGCAGCAATTTGACACTTACGAAGAAAGGTTTTGGGTCTTCAGCACCCAAGATTGGGAGGCTGAGGTCGGTGGAGATGAGCTGAATCCAGTCAAGATTTGCTTGCCAGGTGCTCCACGCGGGCAGTACTGCGTTTACAACTTGCGAAATGTGAGCCACATCACCCAGGTGGCCGTTGGTCGGAAAAATTTTCACAAAGGGTGCTCCTCCAAGAGCAAAGAGGTGCCGGAGGAAATGTGCAAAAATCTGTCCGAGTACAAAACTTCGAATGATGCGAATCATTATGGAAACTGCATGTGCTCTCATTCCTCCTCTGAGTCCGAATCGGATTACCAGGTTTAAAAGACAGGACGGTGGGAATGTTGACCCATCGGACACGACAACCGCAGCTCCGGAAGATGGCCAAACTGGACCTGGTGGTGACACCACCAATGGGGGAAATAACACGGGAGCCACCACACCTGTTCCGTATGTGATTGAGGACGAAGATGTAAAAGAGACAAGCAGCGCTGGATCAAACACGACCAGTAAAGAGGAACAAATCCATCATGAAATCTCTCACTGATTGGTCCAAAGGAGAGATTGCCAAGCGTCTCAAATTCGACGACACGAACGCTTTGCGGAAGCAAATGGAGAAGGAAGCCGAAGCTGAGCAGCAAACTCCAGCGATTTCAATGCTTAAGTTTTGTTCCGATATTGCAGCGGTAGGTTGCACCATAAGGCCAAAGATATAAAAAACATGCGAGTTGAAAAGCGATTAGTGTAACACTTACCTGATGCATTTGATTTTGCAGCAACTATGCCCTGCAGTACCAGCAACAACGTTTGCGGCAGCTTTCAACGGTTTTATTAAGCAGCAATTAACAGTGCTGAAAATGAAGGAACCGCATATTCCTTACCCGGCATTTTCAAGATCCCTGGATGCTCTAGAACTGTGCAGAGCTCAAGCAACGGCCTTCCCGTTCGGTGGAAAGAAGGAGCTGAAAGTAGGCGAGTGTGAGAGCGAGCAAAGTGCAACAACGTCCGACAAGCTGGTTGTCAACGGAAAGGAAGTTACCCTACCCCCATTGCCTGACGATGTCAAGTCCTTGGATTCAGCCCATGAGCCGATAGTGGAGATTGTCTGGAAGTCGTTTCTCATAGGACACTCCTACTGCTTCCAATACTTCAATCGCCGATTTAATGACCATCACCAATTTACCGTTACGATGATAAAACTATTCACTAAATGGCATACAAGACATGTGGCTGTTAAACAAAAACGGCACGGGTAACACAACGAGTGCTCCAGATGAAGGTGCCGGTGGAGGACCAACGGACGAAACGGGGGCAACGGGCGAACCCACAACTACCGCCACGACTGAGTCCGGTAACGATGGCAACGGTGAGAAAAAGGATAGAAGGAGGTCCATCAACCCCTCCACAAATCAGAACAGCGAGGAGTGGTACGGCGGCTACCTGGGGAAAATTCCGGAGGTTTACAAAAACCTGGACAATTGTTACGGTGCCTCACGTACGAAACCTCGCCAAAATCCGAGTTATTACTACCCGTGGTATTTGCAACGTCCTCCAAGGGACTTTGAGCACGAATGGTTTACCGTTACCTCCACCTCGGAAACGCCAAAGATTAAGCGAAGTGCGAGCGTGGATACGGTCCTTGATGCTGCCCTTCTGGAAGGTATTCAATTTCCTCCAGGACCTTGTCACAAGAAAAAAAAGTTTGTGAACTTAAAACTACATTGATTTAAACTATTGACGCATTCGTCTTCCCCAAGGTTGTTTATAAGTAAAAGGAATGGCTTCGGCCGTAATTTAAAATGCAATATGTTCCATCTCGTCTATTCCTTCACGGCACTGTGGCACTGCAGTGCAGTGCTGCACTGTCAATCCTGTGAACATAAGCCATCAATGTACACATTTTGCTTTGGAATTGGGCTGTGTGACACTTGTACTTGAATGTGTCATTGGAGCTGAGCATTGAAAAGTTGGTTTCAAGCATCATTACATTTTAGTGCTAATTTAACCTGAGTCTAGATAAGCGTAATTCACATGAAGAAAAAGTTGTAGAAACTAATGGACGTGAACTGAAAGCGAAGGGTTTGATCCTTAAATGGCTCATGCACAGATTTTGTATCGGCTCTTAATGTACAGTTACACCACAGCGGTATTGCACTGCAGAGTTACCGTGGGCCGATTCGGCTGGTAGTGTACCACATCCCTGAAGAACTGACACGGCTTGCAACGAGCAGGAAATTAAATTGCTTCAGCGTCAACCATAGGACGAGGATACACATGAGAAATGAAAGATCAGAAAAAGGTAATTTGGCTCCTTGTAGCCAAGTAGGAGAGTGCAAGACAAGTTTGCACTGTGGGGGACTTGGAATTGAGAGTGATTTCGATACGTTCAAATGACGGGATAAATCATGTGAATTTAAGAGATGATCGTGAATTGATGAGATTTAAAAATTCAACTGTGACCATGTACGGAAAAGGGAGTAGCAGAGCATGAAAGGGATGTAGCTGAAAAGGGATTATTGGTGCATTTATTGTTGAGGTTGTGAAGAGATAAGAAAGTTGCATTGTGCCTTCACAGAGGCTTGGGTGCTGGGAGGAGGGTGGAGAAGTCTTGGGTCATTTCGGCCATTGAGATGAGGAGAGGAGGATTTGAATGGCGTGGACAGAGATTGTCACTAGGCATTGTGTGGAGTGGATTCAGTGTGCGATGATGCTTAATGCTGTTGGAGTGAACAAGTTAAAAAGATGCCCATTAGAGACTGAATGGAGACACGAAGAGCTCGATAAATTTCATGAAGAACATTGAAAGATTGTGGTCCGGTCCGCGTCCTATCTGTGACCACAATCTTTCCGGAATAAAGCCACTTGATATTCCCATCTCTGCCATTACATTAACCGTAATGTTACAATATTCACATCATCTTATCACACGGCCGCGCTCAATGTCCCCATAAAACCCGGAGTGATTTCCAACACGCCCATCCAGCACCTATATACACCAGCATACTGTGGCAAGTCGGGTCACTTGAACGAGGACTTGGCCCAGCACATCTCTCATTCTCTCTTCCATGTCTGTGATTTGAAAGCTCATAGAATTTGAGACATGGGTGATCGAGATAGATTCTTTTCGGAGTGGACTCGGAAATCATCTCTCGAGCACATGAGAGGAGGCACTTTCTCCACATTCCAAAATTCTAATTTCACCTTTCCCAATCCTCCCTAGCGTAGCGTGAAATTTTATCATCGCACATCCTTCCCCACTTACAAGCTTTGAAATGTCCGTAAAGATGATTGATCAACTAAATAAAATACTCTGGACTCCGCCACTCTCTCAGAATGAGCACTGATGCCACAAATAAATCCGCTTCCAACCTTTGGAACAATGAAACAGACACGAAACATGTATGCATCAACGCCAACGGCTATCATTCAACTGCCGTTCTCTCAGCATAAAACGTTTCTCCTTCTCTGCCTATGTTCAGGCTATTTGGTGAACTTGAAATAATTCAGCTGCCGAATGTAATCCGGACAGTCTAGTTTATTGAAGAAGTGGTTACTTTCCTTCCAATTCATGCAAGGTGGGATTGGTAAGACAGAGAGTATTAGAGGCTCTACAGCCTACTACAAATACTGAGACTGTACGAGGGGATTGATGTTTCTCATCAGAGTATTTGGGCGAAAAGTGTCTGAAAGTAGCTTCAACCTATAGAAGAATAGCAAAGTTGGCAAGAACATAAGGACAGATTACTACAGGAGGAAGAGAGAAAAAACTGAGCTGAGATCAACTGACGTTGGGATGAGCTCAAGTCAGAATCGTATTTTTCGTGCCGGTAATCTTGACTGAGTCCATGCATACTAGACAAATTGGAAGTGGTCGGGAAAGTGCTGAGAAGGCAAAATCTTGTGAAAACAATTCAGAAACCATAAATCAGTCTCAGCTTCCTGCTACGACGCTGTTACACACGATTTTCACACTATCGCTAGACATTATGTCCGAGTTGGTGGAATGCCATAGCCTACTCAACGAGACCTGAGAGTCTGCAAGAAGCATTTGTCGGACTGATAAAACGGAAGAGACAAAGTCTTCTGAAGGTACGTTGAATTTGCTTCACTCATTGTGTGCAATCAGCCACTCGTTCGAATTTAGTCTCAAGAGAGGGAGAGAGAGAGAGAGAGGATGATTATCCTCCTGATCCTGATTTGAACTGGATGATAGGCAGGAGAGTGAAAGAGTGTGTGTGTGATAAAGTTGAAAAGTTTTTACGCGAGCAGAGAACATGTTTCATGTCAAGTATGCTGTGTTTCTGAGTGGAAAAGATTGCAATTTGCAAATCGGACGGCGTGTGAGATTTTGTAAGAAAGTTGGAGAGGACTGTGATTACAAAAGATGTAAATCCAATCGCTGAAGCGTGGATCAATTTGAGAGCAGATTCATAAAACATACTTGAAATGATCACAAGTATTCTTTAAAAAATTCAAGGCTGGGAACAAGAATAGGATGGCATACGTACACAACGTGAGGCACATGTGAACATAGTCGGGACAGGGTTTCAAGCAAGCTAGAACCGTACAGGGGAATGCATACATGTCATCCCTGAGCTCAAAGAAGACCAAGAGGAATACTTGATAAAATACTGAATATGCAGTGCATGATGAGCTTCAGTAGACCAAACTCTTTCCCGGGTTTAAATAAGTCATCGTGAGCCATATACATTCCGATAAGATCGGGAAACGCGTATCCTGTGTTCCTTGGGCTTTAGGCACGTGTGGAGCATGGACGTCCACGGAGGAAGAGTCGGTTGCAGAAATTGATTGCTGAGTTGGCAACTTTCTACGGCAGCCATATACCTTTTTGTGAGGATGAAACAAATAAAAGAAATGCTAGACAGCTTGTCGGAGTGGATGGAATCTATGGGAAAATTAGTATTAGGCTTTTGTCCCCAATTTGTTGGAAATTATGCCATGATATTCTGAAAAGGATGACGTGTGGTACTCTCTGGCAAACTGAAAGAAAAAAGACAGAGAGAGAGACCGAGAAGTCACAAACTGAAAATGTACTCTTTCACTGAGGAAAACATATGCGTGGTGAATGCGGATGTGAGGGTTTTTTTACCCGACTGGCTGCCGGTGTTGCTGATGAATCCGATGTGGCAGTGTGTTTTGAAAGCTCTGGGCCCAGGACCCATTTCCATACTTGTCTCCGAGGCAAGCCGGAATGATGGATTAGACGGGCAGGAGGAAAGATTTTGATGTAAAATTAAATTAGAAAAACGATGCTCAGATTACTTGCAGTTTCTTTTCTCTTGTCCTCTCCAGGAACATCATTACGATCATCATTTATGGCTGAATGCAAAACATATTGCTTTGTTCTCCCTCAAATGTCCCCTCGCTGTCGCTAAAAAACACCACATCTTCACATGAGGTTAGCAAAACACTCAGCATTCCAATAACGAAACCTTTTTCGTCCTCACTTCCGACATTTGCGTAATTCAATCTCCCACTTCATAGGGTCCAAAGAGCGCGTATTTTTGTTTGTTGCTAAGCGCAATCATCAACCAATATGTACATTCGACATGAAAAGCTGGCGAAGCTGTCATTATAGTTATACACGTATTCGAACATGTAAACGGCATTCAATTGGAAGCCTTGGCAACCAACTATTTTGAAAAAACGTACATGTATCCAGGACCTGAACTTATTTGAACTGTGAGCCTCTAACGTTACTCACTCAGACAGAGGTTATAGCAAGTTGGAGGAAAAAATGCAAAATTTTCCAAAGCCTCGTGGTGATACTGGCTGAAAAAGTTGGCGAGTTTGACATGGTTGAATTGCAAGGCTTGGCTCGAGCTTACGATTAGGGGCCAGTCATAAAATGACTTGTAATAGGTTACTCTGCAAAAGGAAGTTGCCATATTAGAAGGAAAATTTAATTTGTTTCATGTCAATGCAATTGGTAATCAAGAGGAAAATCAAAAGTAGGTGGAAAGGGTTTTTAACTATATGTAATACTATTCTTTGTTTTGCTCGCTCAATTATGGCAACATGGTCATTATTCTCTTAAAATGAATTCACTCTTCCATCCTCTCTGGTTAACATCAACTCAAGGGGTGGGACTTACAAGTACCTACTACAACAACTCAGAGGAAAAATGATGCTCATCTCAATGCTGATCTTCGCCATATTTCTCACGTCTACCTTGGTGGTTTGTCTTTCCACTCGCTTAACATGTCTCAGCGGGTCAGCCTTCTCATACTCTGGCCAAGCATGATGGAAATGCCCCTGTGGGAAACACAGTCTTTTTAAACAACTTCCTTGAATCTTTCATAAGATTTGGTCCATGCCCATGCAATACTGCATGAGAAGGTAATTGAACAGCTACAATACGATAATGCAATGCTATTCGAAACCGTTTCGGTTGCAGACACATGCCCAGAGGTTTTCAGCACCACTGACTCTACTTAATTCGATCAACAGTTAGATGAAAAAATCGACTCGGAGCAACGGTTTCCTTCTATTAGTGGCACAGATTGAGTGCGTATGAGAACTCGGAAAGCGTTGGCAAGACAGCAAAATGCACAAGTGACGTTTTCGAGGTCTACTTATAGTCCATGTCCGCGTATCATGTAAAAACATTAGGTACAAACAAAGGTAAGCCTGCGTTTCAATCACCAGATGACTGGGACTGTGGCTTGAAATTCAATATTTTACTCGAATCACTTGGTTTGCTCACAGTTCCGGCCCGAAATTAAAAAATTCATTTCTTTCCTCCGATGAAAGGTAATGGAAGTAATGAGCGTGGACTAAAATGGTCCGGTTCCCTGCTCATAGACGAGGGAAACTTTCCGGTGACAAATTCTACAGAACCGGTAAGTCGCTCCAGGCCAATTTAGCCAGTCACCTGACGGAGGTTAAGTGATGTTCCCTGAACTGGAGCAGATGAAATTCAGTAGAGAGTCCGTGGACACTGAGATGAAGGTGGGGACGGACCGGGGGAAGGTACTAAACGGCTAAAAATTACTTGAGTATACAAAATGTCAACTGCCAGAAAGAAGAGGAAAAGGGTGGAAAATTTGCAAGCTCATGACACATTATGGTAGCGTTGCGTTGTTGGCAAAGGTGGATTTGTCCACAGGATAAAAAAGTTGGAAAGCCAATAAGTGAGCGAGTGTCGCCAGAAATTAGATCATCGAAGCATGAAAGGAAGACAGTGCCGTATTGTATCTACCGTCTGTTAAAATGTTTTCTGCCTGCGTGTCATGTGATACGTTTTGATCATGGGCATTTACCTCCTGTTTGTCCTCTTCCAAGTACTGTTTATCAGTTCTCATGGAAAGGAAATTGACACCTTTTTGGTCGTGGGATTAACGAGGGAGAAAAAGAGCAGGTTATAACAACTACTTCCAAAGGAACGTTGTCAATACGGCCGTGATGCCCGCAGAAAAAAGTCTCTTTTTCATTCTCCACCACCGATGTAAGAATGAAACGTGCCGCAGACTCGGATGGCTGGGAAGGAAGGAAAGTTCACATGCGATTTGGATGGTGGTGAAGGATTCTCGGAATTTTTGCGAGGGAAAGAGAGAGGGCGGCACGAGGAGGAAAGGTAAACAGCAAATGATGGCAGAGGATGTTGAATCCATGTGTACTAATTCGACGATGAATCAGTTTAGCTTTTAAACGCAAGCTGCGGCTTAGTGTAGTGGCTGACTTTAGGCTGTGTGCCGTAGTCACTTGGACAGAAAGGAAGTGCGGAGATAAAAGGAGGAGAAGGGAGGAAGGATGTAATAATTTGATGGTAATTGGCGAAAAATTGGCAGCTTATGTAGCTAAATGTAGCGTATGTATACTTTTGAACGCTAATTTTTCTCGCAGGCTGTCGGCATTGTGAACGTGTAATTCCTCCTGGTAGCTCCTGATGCTGACACTGCCATGTATTGACCTTGCGGATATAAGTGAACTGATACATCGGAGATTGATAGACATTGTCGACAGGGAGTGTATGCACGAGGGGCTGAGAGAGAAGAGGAGTCTTAAGGCGAAATTTTCTCAATCCTGCCGTATAAACGGATGAGAACTCCAACTCTCCCTGTCTCAGGGACAGAGGAATAATCTGGTGAAGAAGGAAATGGTTTTTGCTGTATTAACATGGAAATTTTCCTCCGACCACAGCACGATATTCATATTGCACACGATCAACGATCTGTAAACTGCTTTGCATTCAGGAGAGACGCTTGAGCAAAGATATACGGCGTGAACGGTTCTCAACGCTGTAACCTGTACTTGAAAGCAGTGCTTGAGTTACTTACAGATCTTTGATTACTTTCAGGTGATCATACCACCACCGGTAGTTGCCTGTGGATGATCAACTGATGTAGAGCGCGTGAAAATCCACTAGCGTCTCTCTCTCTCTCTCTCCATCGTCTTTGTATGCAATATGGCGTAATGTAATGCATGAGCTGAGTAGAACTTGCTTGCTTGTTTATGCTTTTGATTTTGGATTCTTCAGGAGTTTACGTGCCGAGAGTTTGGTTAGGCTAGGCCCGGCTGGATGATTGGAGAAGAGACGATGGCTGGAACAAGATCCGTGACAGCATATGCTGGCCGTAAGAAAGGATGCGGTAATGAAAGTTAACTTACCGACAAAGGCGGGTAATGAAATAGATCAGATAAGTGATGAAAGCGAACAAAAGATTAAGAGCTGCATGCAAGGTTAGATACTTTGAGTTCGCGTATGCTATTTGGAAGGAGGTGGGGATCGGGTGGGGTGGGTTGGCTGGCGCAAATGCCTCTATTAAACTCTAAACAAAAGATTAAGAGCTGCATGCAAGGTTAGATACTTTGAGTTCGCGTATGCTATTTGGAAGGAGGTGGGGATCGGGTGGGGTGGGTTGGCTGGCGCAAATGCCTCTATTAAACTGTGTAGTGCGAAAATGTGCCGGGCTGAGGTGATATTGCACCCGAAAATGGTTACTTGACTCCAGTGTGTAATTGATGGGAAATGGAAAAAATCCGCGAGAAAAATGGATAAAAACGAGTGTATTTTTATTTAGAAGCTCGACGGAGGAGCTGGCATATTAGTTTCAATGGGGGAGGTGGTTGCCATTATTTTTGCAATGAATTCCGGGTAATTGCAAATTAAAGGAGATTTACAGACACTTGCAAGACAGGCTGCGCGAGTTACTAGAGGGACAAGAGAGAGAGAGAGATGCGATGGAAGGGAAAAAAGTCGGAAAGAGTCGAGAAAAGAGGTAGTAAAAAGTTATAGGAGGCTGGAAGGGATAGAGAGAAGAATGAGAGACGACGACTAAGAGAGAAATACATGGAAAAAGAGGTAAGTTTACACGTTTTGCTGTAGCAGTAACATTTATTGCTGCCTGTCATTTTATAGACACTGTAATGTGAATGTGCGGAGGAGAGAGAAAAGGAGAGAGAAAATCCGCACTCTATCGCATCTTTTCGTAGATATGCGGAAACCGGGAGATTTCGTTCGACTGCGCGTAACTTTTCTCCGCTTTCTCGGCTCCTGCCTCAGCCTATACACTTGCTTCCAAGTTGGAAGGTGCTCTCTCTCTCTCCTTCGGTCTGAGAGAGAGAGACTGAGTACAGTCGTATGGAAAACGAAATGTCGCATTTCAAATATCCGAATGTCTTGCTGACTTGGTTTCGGGTTCCTCCTCCCCGATGCTACTCTCCTCCTTATTAGATTTGAGCTCGCGCCTGGATTCCAATGGTGTGGAAGCGTGACTGGAGAATCCAATGAGAATCTCAGCCACTATAAATGCGTGCACCGAGATCTTCCCGTCCAAGAGCCATAAAGGAAGAGAAGACGAGAGAAAGGGAGACAGAGCGAGAAATAAACGGATACGAATAAACACCCAGCTCAGTGACGAGAAACAAGGTTGGGGGCGGAGAGAAAGGGATTGAAACAGAAAAAGAAATGTAATTTAAATGTTTT